>PVHX01015597.1:0-46132 GCA_004024805.1 Geosciurus inauris
AGGCAGTTTTCATTATAAAAGCAGGAACTAGTGGGTAATCATGGAAACTTTCCTTCTGAAACCCCACAAATTCATAGTCAGGGGAATTTTTCAAAAAGGCATAAAGGTAAACAAGATGAGGTGAGGTGATAACAACAAAACTCAAAACTCAGAAGGTGGGAAGTATGTGGATGAATAAACCAGTAGGTCCAAGGAAGGAGAATCCTGCTGGGGCTGTGAGAAAATGAAGAAGCAACAGATTTCTGCTTGTGGATGCCCAAATGTCTTAAGAATTGACTGCAGCAGGCATGCCCAGACAAGGGTGAAGAGAAGCCTCTATCAGGTGTATGTGTTGAAGTCTCTAAGTATTTAGACCCCCCATCCTTCTTCCTACTGTGCTTAGCTAGGTGATGCCCCTACCCTGCTAGAGACCAGAGCCTACTCCTAGAAGGAGAAAACAGGAGATCTCTTATTTGGGAATCCCAAGTACAGCAGATTGTATGGGCACCACTGAAAACACAGGGATGAAGTGAAGGCCCTCCCCTAGCTGAATTCCACACATGGCTTCCAGTTCACTGGCAGCTACATCTTTACCTGTCAAGGAAAAGACTAGAAAAGCCTTCCCCAGGGATCTAATCAGACTGAGGAGAATGGTATATAAAGTTCCTGAACTGGAGGTTCTAAGGGAAACAGGCCAATTTATCACACAGATTACTCTAGTGTGATAAAACCAGTCAACAAAACCCATCCAAACACTTAGTGCTTTTAGATTCTCTGTCTTAAATATAAAACAACAACTAAGGAGAATCATATATTTGAGCAAAGCCTCTGTCAGGAAAAAATGGGCACCAGAAGAAAGAAGTAGAAAAAGATGACTTGATGGAACAGAGACTACCCAGAGAGCACCAAAATAAAACCATCATTAATATCTTTGGAGAAACAAGATAATGTATTGCAAATCAAAAAAAGAGAACATGATATTTGGAAGAGTAACATTCAGAGAACATAATTATTTATAAATTAAAAGTAGTATGGCAGAAAATAGAAACTCAATAGAAGGGTCAGCAAAGTTAAGGAATTCTCGGAAAAAGTAGAGCCAGAGTAAAAAAAAGAAAAGATGGAAGACAAGAGTATAATCAGAAAGTTTGGAAATTAGAGGAATTTTGTTAGAAGACTTTAAAAAAGAAAATAGTTCTAGAATGATCAGGTAGAGAAAATAAAGAGATAAATATCACTAAAAAATTGTTTAAGGAATTTTTCCACATTTGAAAGAACAAATGGATATTCAAACAATGAACAATAACAAATCTACACCATGAGAAATTGTAGAACAGAAACTAAAAGAAAATTCTACAAGTTTCCAGAGTGAGACAAAAGGTAGATTCCATAAAAGATCTGAGCCATTGGAGTGACTCCTGACATGTCAGCGGCAGCCCAGAGGTTGGGGATACTCAAACTTTGATACAAAATGGCTTATAACCTGAATCAGCACATCCAGTCAAATGATTAATTATGTTCATGGATAAAATAAAGACATTTTCTGACATGAAATGTCTCAAGACATTTACCTCCAAGGCCTCCTTTTTGGGAAGCTATCGATGACTGTGTTCTACCAAACTGAGACCCAAGAGGCAGGAAGCTGGAGCCCTGCACAGCAGATGGCAATGGAGTGTGGGGACGGTGGTGTAGCAGGAGCTCAGGGTGCATCAAGGCAGAGTCACCTGCAGGGGTTGCAGGGCCTGGACAGAGGAGTTCTTGAGGAGAAAATGAGGCCAAGAGAGTGTTCAATGGGAGAAATATACTGAAAGGACATATAGACATGTTCAGGGAGTCAACTGCTGAAATGTGATAAAATGTGATAAAAACCAAACCACCACCCCTCTGATAAAAAAAATATATAAATCAAGACTAAACAGAATTCTTTGAGAACAGTACTTGCTGTGTTTCCTAAGGCTTCACTGGGCCTAGTTTCTACCCTAGTGATGATAATACTGCATATTCAGAATAGGTTAACAAAAATTACAATATATCTCCACTGGCACATTAGGGGATTGGACAGAAATATGCAAAGGTGAGAACAAGCTCGCGCCTCTCATCCTTCATATTGGAAGTCAAAGGAAAGCCTCAATTTGGCAAAATTCAAGAAGTAGCTAAACATGCGTGTAATTTAGAGGATTGGAGATAAATACTGAATGAATCTTTCATAAATATGGAATGCGCTTCGTTCTGGAAATTGAACAATGGAGAAAACGGAGGGGGAGGGGCTGCTATTTGCTTCCCAAGGCACATGTGAAATAATCAGCAAATGCATGTCCGATAAACAAAAAAATAGGTAAGAACATAGAAAGGGAAAGAAAGCAAATTTTCTATTTGTATCGACCTACAAGTAAAAATGAGCTTTTTCTCCATCAGAGCAGACAAATATTCACTTACATTTTCTTCTATGTCTTTTATGCTTTTTAAATAAAAACTTTCAGTGCTTTTATCTATTTGGGATTTATTTATAGTGTGAAGTCTACAATGTAAAACAATGCTGTTTTTCACAAGCAGTTAACAAATTACCCTAACTTCATTTGTGAAATAAACTCATCATTTCTGCACTGGTTAGAAATGCCACATTTATTGGTTATTAAATTCTATGTGTGCTGTAGTTTATTTCTGGACTTTCTAACATGTATTGTTGCTTTAATGATTTATTTATTCTAGTGCCAGTTCTATGCAGACCAAGGAATATTCTAATTGTACTGATGATGCTTCATATGTAGCACATTGTCATTATCAGAATAATGACAAGAGTGTTCCAGTCTTCAAAACCATTTTTTTTGTCTTTTCAAATTCGTAATTGGCCATTCTGACTTCCTACATTACTAGTCTGTAGAATATGCAGTTTCCTCTGCCTAAAAACCAGTTCTTGATGTTCTCATAAAAATTATACTTCTGGATCTACTAGGCTATAGGTGGGACCCCTTTTCTGCATTAATATATAAATGCTTACCTCTAAAATTCCATGTTGCAGCCTCAAACTCAAACTTCCCAGACAAGATTGGTAGTGAGATGGGTGTGAGATGATATGGATAAGTAGGGACTGTGGCATCTGGAGAGGAGAAGCCAGTCTAAAGGCAAATGGTTTAAGAGTATGTAAGTTAAGTAAGGTGTGTTAAGCAGCTTTCCATTACTATAACAAAATAACTGAGATAATCAACTTAAAAAGAGAAAAGGCTTATTTTGGCTCACAATTTTCAGATAATCAGTTGGCCTCGTTGCTTTTGGGACTGTGGCAGGGCAGCACATGATGGTGGGTAGCTTGTGGTGGAGCAAAGTTGTTCATCACCTGGTGACTGTGAGACTAGAGTTTCACAATCCCCTACAAAGGCACACCCCCAGTGACCTAACTTCCTTGCATAAGGTCTCACCTCCTAAAGGTTCCACCACCTCTCCATAGCACTATGGGCTGGGGACAACGTCTTCAACAAAGGAGACTTTGGGGGCACATTCAAGATCCAAACCATAACATCAGGCACAGAGTGGACTGGAGCTGGTATGAGAACCACACTCTTTATCCCTGTCTGGAACAGCAGTTATACAGCAACATGCAGTTTCTTTATACATTTCTTCATTTGATTCCAACAACTTTTGAGGTAGATATCACCAACATATGCATTTGACAACACGCACTATGTCTTGAGAAAGGATGAACACCTAGCTCGAGGCCTGAGAGCCAGGACTCTGACCTGATTTTGGATTCTTTCCTCTGTTTTCCACCCACGTACGGTGCCATCCTCAGAGTGCAAGGAGAACAATGTGAGAAGCTCATAGGAGCTATTTCTGTTATTGAATCTAAAAATACCAGAATCTAAGTGACCTACAAAGTATCGGGGAGCCTGCCTCTGGCTGATTTCCAAATGTCAGGGCACAAGACAGGGAGAAGTGGTGCCAGGCAGCAGCGAAGGCTCCTGCTGATAGTGAGGGCCCCGTGCACATCTGTTCGAAACACCTGGAGTTAGCCTGGCCAGGGAGCTGGTGCACCGAATGGCCCGACTGCTTTCACCCACCGATTGCTGCAGCCATTTAGGAAACTCCCAGAGAGAGGCTGATGGAGATGATGCAGAGTTGTTCACATTACCAGTTCATTCCAAAGCTGATGCGGTGTTCACTCTCTCACCTTCACATACATACTCTCTCTCTCTCTCCTTTCTCAGTCTTTCTGTGTGTCTCATTCTCTCCTCAATCTTCTTTTCTTTTCTCTTTTCCTGCCCATGTCACCATGGTACTCAAGCTCCCTAAGGGTGGACCACTTTTGGAGATCACTGTTAGGAGCAGGAAGAACCATCTTTGCTTCTAACTCTGAACCTCAGCAGCATCATTGAGTCTTTCTGAGCAACTTGTCTGAGGTGATGTGAAAACTCATGAAATGAAGGTTCCTGTCCTCCGAGCCCACTCCCCCTGGCATGAAGGCTGAGGCTGGTGTTCACAGCCAAGAGAGCTCTTCAACCCCACTTGAAAAGTGAGGGTGTGAAGACCTATATGGAGTGAGACTTTCTTCCCAGAGCTCCTTGGCTTTGCATTTGGGAGCTGGAAGGAGGATCCTGAGGAACTGAACCTGGAGCGGTCTCTCCCACTTTGCTTGGCAATAACTGCCAGCATATTTGTCAGAGCTGATGCTCTTGTGAAAGCACTAGGGACAGTGTAATCCACAGTCCCTTCCAGATGAGAAAGAGCAGCCTGAATGAGCCCAGCGGGATATATGGGGCCTTCCCTGGCTGTGTGGTAGATTTCTGCCAGTGAACAAACGTCCTTATTAAGCCTCTAAATTCTGACCTCTAAGTTAAAGGGACCTCAGACCAGCACATTTACAGAAAAATTAGGAAAGCTGCACCCACACAGAAGACACCCTTCCAATGTGGGGAAAGTACCTGCATGGCTTAACATGCCCCCTTCAAAACCCATGTTGAAACTTAATCCCCAAATTCACACAATTCCTTGCAGATAGACCTTTGAGAGATAATTGGAATTAAATGAAATCATCAGGTAGGGGCCCCTGTGATGGGAGTGGTGGCCTTATAAGAAGAGAACCAGAAAGCTGAGCTGACACATGCTTGCTCTGTTACCACAGGGTACTCGCTACCAGGTTATGGTACAGCCCGAGGCCCTTGGCAGATGCTAAACAGACATCGATGCTGTGCTCATGGACTGTCAACCTCCAGAACCATGAGCTGAATAGATCTCTGTTCTTTAAAAGTTTCCCAATCTGTGGTATTCAGTTATAGCAACAGAAAGCAGACTAAGACAGTATCTAAGCAGAGTATTAATGGAAGATCTTAGACTGAGAAATGGTAAGTTAACGTACTGCTACAAAACTCTGAGCAATCTGAAGATAGTAGATCTTTTTCTTTTTATTTATTTTTAAATTTTTAGATTTCAGATGTTTGGACACAATACCTTTATTTTATTTATTTATTTTTATGTGGTGCTGAGAATCAAACCCAGTGCCTCACACATACTAGACAAAAGCTCTGCCACTGAGCTACAATGGCAGCCCCTCCTTTTCTTTTTAATTGTAGCAAAATCCACATAATTAAAAAAATGATCAACTTTACCATTTTAAATACATAGTAGTATTAAGTCCATTCACATTGTTGTGTGCTCATTCTCTAAAACTCTCTTCATCTCACAAAACTGAACACCGTTCCCATTAAACATCAACTACCTGTTACCCCCTTCACCCAGTTCCTGGTTACCACCTGCTACTTAGGTCTTTATGAATTCGACTACTCACACAGAAGTGGGACTGTACAGTTTTTATCTTTTTATGACTGGTTTATTTTGCTTAGCGTGGAATCCTTAAGGTTCATTCACGCTGTGGTATGTGTCAGAATTTCCTTTTTGGGGGAGATGAATAATCCCTTGTATGTGCTTACAAAAATTGTTGATGGACTCTTGAGTCCTCTCACCTTTGGCTGTTGTGAATGCTGCTGCCATGAATGTGAGTGAATAAATATTGCTTCAAGACACCCCCCCCCCCCATTCTTTAGGATCTATACCTAAAGGTGGCATTGCTGATCATCTGGCAATTCTACTTTTAATTTTTTGAGGAATCACCACGATGTCTTACCAAGAGCTGTGCTATTTCGCATTCCCACCAAGAGTGCACAAGATTTGTAATATCTCCACATTCTCACCAGCACTTATTTTCTGTTTTATATTTTTTTTCATAATAGCCACCCTAACGGGTGTGAGGTGATATCTTGTTGCCATGGTTTTGATTTCCATTTCCCTAATGATTAGTGTACTTTCATGTGTTCCTTGGCCATTTATATAATTTATTTGGAAAAATGTCTATTTCAAGTATTTTGCCCATCTTTGAATTGTGGTGTTGTTGAACTGTAGGAAGAGAATAGGTCTTTCTTGTTGATGTCTTTAGAATCTATGCTAAAAACTTCCATGAAAAAAAATGTTGTTGAGTAAATATGTCTCTGGTCTCCCTGATCCAATGACCTCATGTTTTTTAGGTCATGACAAACAGCTAGACCTGGAAATTCATGATGATGGGTGGGGAATGAGAATATTGTAAGAATGAGACTGTTTAAAAGACAAAGGCATGGATTTTGGTCTCCATCATTTAGTCAGATGAATGTTGCATGGACCCATTGAGTCTCCTTGGCTTCTCCTGATACCCAAGCCAGACTCTGTGTACATCAATCATGGGGACTGGGAGCAAAACAAGTGAGACAGACATTTGATCATGAGTAATAGTGTTTAGAAAAATCCATATGTAATGAAAGCAGCATTTCTCTTTAGAGGATATTGTGGTTTAGATGTGAGGTGTCCCCCTAAAGCTCACGTGTGAGATAATGCAAGAAGGTTTAGAGAAGAAATAATTGGGTTATGAGAACTTCACCCAATCAGTGAATGAATCCCCTGACGGGATTAACTGAGTGGTAACTGGAGGCAGGTGGGGTGTAGCTGGAGGAGATGAGCTAAAGGCATGGTTTGGGGTATAGATTTTGTATCAGGAGATACTTCCTGATCACCATGTGAACTGCTTCCCTCCTCCACACTCTTCCGCCATGATGCTTTGCCTCACCTCAAGCCCCAAGGAATGGAGCCTGCTGAATATGGACTGAGACCTCTGGAACATGAGCCCTCCAATAATCTTTTCCTCCTCTACAATTGCTGTGGCTGGGCCTTCTAGGCAGCAGGAGAAAAGCTGGCTTAAAACAGGGGCTTAAATAAAACTTGTCCTTATGTCTTCTGGCCCATCTTTGATTTACTCTGGGTCATTTCCTTTCCCCTGAAAAGCCCTTATTTCTTCTCAGTAGTGGCTTAGAGGAAGGATATGAAGGATAATTGATTGGCACCTCCCCTCTTGCCACTGGATGGCAGTGCACCTACACCCCTGTATGCCCTGAAGGAGAAACCTCTGTGAGCAGAATCTTGTCTGGCCCCATGGGAGAGGTCTGTAGATCAGAGATTTCAGCAGAAACAGTTGTCTTTACCAATCTCCCTGAGTTTCTATGGTAGAATGGTTAACTTCCTCTTTCTTCATGTCAACCCTGGACCCCAAAGCACCTTGGCTCCAGCATAGTCTCTTTCCTCGGTCTGCTCTCTTGTCTCCCCTTTATCCTCTTATAGCACCTGTGTTACCAACTGCCTGATGTTCCTGCCCTTTAACCCACAACCTGTTGGCTTGCCTTTCTTTTCTGGAAAAATGTTTATTTTTTAATTCACATTTCTTGTTGTTGAGCTATGAGTAGAGGACAGGTCTTTTCATCCTCATATCTTTATAACCCAGAAAAACACTCACCATTAAAAAAAAATGCATGCATCCACCCTCTACTGAAGGAAAGCAGAGGTCCTCATGTGATCCTGCATCTGGGCGCTTAGCATGATGCCTGGGAAGTGTAGTAATCGTGGAGTGGCCGATGACACTGATAACCCCGCGTATCCAGATGGTGCACACACCTAAAATTAGGCCTTCAAAATAATGTAGATATTTTTGAACGTACATTTAATTCACAGAATTCAGTAGATGATAAAGTATATTTCTCTAAAATTCACACATCTTTGTAACATGGCATATTTCTTTTATGTCAGTTTCCAATTTGTGGTTTGCATTGTTTTCTGGATTGTCTCTTACTGACCTTTGCCACTTTGCCAGGTTGGTCCTATAGGTGTCACAAAAGCTCCGAGGCTTCTGAGTGTCATCCTTAACTAATCCCTGCCACTAAATTCTTGCGTCCACTCAGTCACCCTTTCTGCTTGTTCTGCTTCCGATGGAACCCTCGCATCCATCTCCCTGGCTTCATCTTCAGGTCCCTGCCTCACCACGGCTGCCATCATCCATCACTGCAGGCGAAGCACTGGCACCCAGCCGACTCTCCACTCCTCATCTTGACCCTTTCCAAAACCCTCTCCATCCTGAGGGGCGTCCTTCTGGTGCTCATGTCACACCCCTCGTAAAACCTCCTCAGGACCTCTTGTCAACCTCAACATAAATTATAAGCACCTGAAGTCCCTGCTGGTTCCTTCTAGGTTCTCTGTTACAGGTGGGATCTGAAATGTCCCCCCACGTCTCAGGTGTTGAGGGCTTGGTCCCCAGTGCAGCCAGGTGTAGAGCCATTTGAGGGCAGTGATTGGATAGTGAGGGGTCCCAATGTATCAGTGGATTAATCCATTGAGGGGTTCATCATGGTGGAAGTGGTAGGGGGTGAGAACTAGTTGGAGGAAGTAGGTCACTGGGGGCATGGAAGGGTACATCTTGCCTTACCCCCGCACCCTGCCCACTTCCTAGATGCCCTGAGGAGAGCAGCTCTGCTCCTCTGTGCCCTCTCTGCCATGGTGCTCTCCCTCACCACAGGCCTATAGCAATGGAGTCAGCTGACCACGAATTTTAACCACTAAAACCATCAGCCAAAATAATCTTTCATCCTCTAAGTTGATTTTCTCAGGCATTGTGTGACTTCAGTGAAAAGCTAAGACATCCTCCTCTCCCCAGGCACTACCTTAGGCTGTACTTCCCTGCAAAGGTGACTACTTGTGTGGTCTAAGAGTCCCTCTGCTCTGGTTCATCCCTCAGCCGTCACACAGGTTGTTCCCTGTCTCCTACTTGTTCCCTTGGCCTGGCTGACATGTCATCATTTGGAACTCCACTTATAGCCACCACCTCCAGAAGCCTTCTGTGTCCCCTAGAACTGGAGATGGGTGGATGCTCTTGCTCCACATCACCCTGTCCCCACCCCATGGAAATCTCTCACATACTATGACCTTCACCTGTTTATGTGTTTATTTATCCTTTTTATCCCCAATGCTTAGCACAGTGTCCATCTCATAGTGGAGATTTCATTTAATTCATTTAATCCTACTGAAAAGTCTCTTGGGTGATTATTTTCAGTTTGCCACATGAGGAAACTGTGGTCTGGAGTGATAATAACAGGGAAGTGGCAGAGCTGCTGACGTCTGCCTCCTTGGGGAGCTGGCGGTTAGTCGAGTTTCCCATCCCCGAGGGACCTGGGGGGTGTGTTCCTATAAAAGATCATTAAATCTTTGTTCTGTTTTGTAAATATTTATCCCTCATTTTGATGTTATCTGCTTTTGTATTTTATCATCTGGAAGTCTGGGATCTTTTAATTATGATATTAATTGATGGCTATTTCCATAGATTACATTTTAAAAGTTCTCTTTTCAAGTTCAGTTGGTCACCTCTATCATTATTTTATTTTTAACCATCTTATTGCTTTAAACTTAATTCTTTGAGTCTTTTCAAATTTGTGTTTGTGGAGAATGTGGCATTTTTTCCCCAAAATGGTAAATTTTCCTAAAACTATTTATTGGAAATCTAGTACTACCTCCTCTTCCTCTTCTTCCTCCTCCTCCTCTTCCCCCTCCTTCTCCTTCTTCTTCTTCTTTTTTTTTTTTTTTTTTTTGCTACTGGGATTGAACCCAGAGGTGCTTTACCACTGAGCTACATCCCCAGCCTTTTTAAAAAGTTTAAATTGTTGAAGCAGGGTCTTGCTAAGTTACTGAGGGACTTGCTAAAGTGTTTAGGGCCTAAGTTACTGAAGCTAGCCTTGACCTTGTGATCCTCCTGTCTTAGCCTCCCGAGTCCCTGGGATTACAGGGTATGCCACCATACCTGGTGTGGACAGATCCTTTTACACGTATAGCCTGGAAGTAGGGTGAGCAGTTTACCTGTTGATATATTTACTCTTCAGCATTACCACAGTAGTTTTATAGTTTCTTTTATACTTGGTGGGGTGGGTCCAGCCTCTTCTTTACAACCCCATGCCAACATTTTCCTTTTTGAACACTATCATGGTTGGTTTCATTTACTTTTTTTTTTTTTTTAAATTTCTTCCAATCCTTGCTACATTTACTGAAATAAGTACTTAGAATAGAAACATACCACATGCATATTATGTAAAAATAAAGAAATATGAAAATTAAAATAAATGAAATCTTGAAATATTAACACTTTGTTTGTTTCCTCAGGTTTTCATTTGAGGGGAATGCAGGTAGTTCAGGGGAGCATGTTGCAATGCGGCTGAACATTTTGCTCTCAACCGTGCCCACCTCAAGTTACCTTGTGAGCATTTTCATATCTGACAAAATTTTAAATCATGAGTTTGAATCTTACACAATATTCATTAATATTAAAGCCCATTTGAATATTACACAATATTCATTAATATTAAAATATTAAAACTTATTGATGCCCATATTGGTGAATTTTTAAATTATTATCGATTTTTGCTCCCTTTAAACAGTGTTATAATGAACATCTGTGTAAATAGATTTTTATTCACTTTGCTCATTTCCTTAGGGCATATTTCTAGATCCGGGTCAAAAGCTATGCACAATTTTAAGGCTCCAAATTGCTTTTTAAAAAGATTGCATCAATTTAAACTCCCACCAGCAGTGTATGAAAATGTCTGTTTCCACGTTATTGTTGCCAAAACATGGGTATTATTCTCTCATTGAGAATTTCACTGGGGTTATGTTAAATCTATAAATCAATTTAGAAAAAAATGTTGTCTTCTTTACAATATTGATTCGTTTCTTTCAGGAAGATGGCATGTCTCCATTTAATTAAATCTTTATTTTATATCTCTCAGTGAAGTGTTATTGTTTCCTTTATATAAATCCTACTTATTTGTTATTAGGATTACTTCTAAGTATATCATGGTGGTTGTTTTTATTGTTTTCTTTTGACTATCGTGAATGCCTTTGTCAAAATGTATGGCTTCCATTTCCCCCAAGCTGTGTCCTACAAGCATTTGGCTCTAGGGATGTTCTGTGGAAAATAAAGGAGTTCTGTGTTCAGTGGGCTTGGGAAAGGCTAGGAGCGTCACATAGAAACTCTCATGACATATTCATGAATGATTGAGAAGTCTTGTTTGTAAAGAAATTGACAATTTTCCCCAGCTCTTCATTCCTCCTTATATCCAGACTCCATGGCATGTAACTCTGAAGTGTTTTCCTCCTGTGATCCTGAGTATGGCTGTGTAACTTGATGAAGAGATGGTACTAGCAGGAAGTACACAAGGGCTTTAAAAGTGGGCTTGATCAGGTTGGGTGTGTAGCTCATTGGTAGAGCACTTGCCTAGCACGTGTAAGGCACTGGGTTCAATCCTTAGCATCACATACAAATAAATAAATAAAATAAACTTCTCCTCCCTTATCTTCTTTAAAAAAAAGTGGGCTTGAACACTGTTACCCTTTTCCATATCCATGAGAATGATGTGCCAAGGTGCCCTCTTGGAAGACAGGACATGTGGAACAGAGGTGAGTTACACTAGTGGTCCCAGTTGAAACCAGACAACATCCTTGAAAATCCAGTCAACCATCTTCATGAAGGAGAGCTCAGTCAAACTCAGAAGAACCAATCAATTAGCTGGCCTTTAAGACCCATGACATAAATAAGTTCTGGTAGTTTTTAAGCCACTGAGTTTTGGAGTGACATGTTACACAGCATTACTGTGGCAATATATAACTGATACACTCATTTTAAGGTTTGGTACAGGCAGTATGTTTTAGCTAGGTAGATTTTATTATAGTAAGGAAATTCCCTTTTGTTTTTATTTTTCTAAATGATTTTTACTAAAAATGCTACTGAATAACTTTGGGATGTACATTGAAACTATTTTAAGCTTTTTAAATTGATGTGGTATTTTTAAATTAATAGACTTCCTTATAATAACTTGTCTTGGCCTTCCAATGATGATTTATTCTTGGTAACAGTTGTCATTCTTTTGATGCCCTCTTGAATTCCATATGCTAGTATTTTCCTTAGGGATTTAGCATCTATATCCACAAATGAAGTTAATTTATAGTTTCTTACTTTGATTCAACATTTTTATTTTTGGCATAAGACATATGCCAACTTTGTGAAATGTCTCACTTAGCTTTTCATCTTTGCCTATACTTTGCATCAGCTTTTATAACATACAAGTTACCTAATTCTTAAAAGACTAATAGAATTCCTTACTGAAGTCATGTGGTCGTTTTAGTCTCTCCCTCTCTCTCTCTTTTTTTCTGCTTCTGTGGCTAAACGACCTGACAAGAACAATTTTAAAGGAGGAAAGGTTTATTTGAGAGCTCAAAGGTCTCAGTCCATAAACAGCTGGATCCTTTCCTCATGGCTCAAGGTGAGTCTGAACATCATGGCAGAAATGTGTGGTGTAGGGAAATAGCTCACATGATGATCTTGCAAGCAAAGACAAACTAACCTCAGCTCACCAAATATATACCCTAAAGGCAGGCCTCCAATGCCCCACCTCTTCCAGCCACACCCTACCTGACTTCAGTTAGCACTCAGTTTATCCCATCAGGTGAAGGTTCTCATTTCACCTCTGAATGTTCTTGCTTTGTCTCACACACGAGATTTTTGGGGACAACTATTATCTAAACCATAACAGTCATGAAACATTTTTGATAATTTAATAGTTTTATTTATTTTTTATTTATCCTTATCAGTCCTAAGATTTCCTACTTATTTTTAATTAAATTTTTAGCAATTCAAATTGCTTTTGGGATGAGCAATAATATGCAATCTTGTACTTTATATAGCTTTGGAAGCTACGCTTCAATGACTTTGGAACAAACTCTGATATAACAAATAAATAACAGGATATTTCTTTTAGTAACTAACACTTAATGTCAGACCTGAGATGAGTTTACACCTCAGTGTGACCTAATACTTCTGTGCGCTACAATAGGGTTACTTCCATGGCCAACATGTGTTCTAACTTTTGGCGGCTGGGCAAGGAGTGCCTGATGCTTTGGTTTGTTATAACTGGGGAGGAAAGGCTGGAAAGAGCAATATGGACTCTCAGATGTTGGAATCTTGAATATTTCACATGATTGATGAACGTAACTTAAGGGAAAACTTGAAACTGAAACTCTTCTAAAAGCCCTGGAACCAGATAGTTCATATTTAGTGGCCTGAGTAACAGATAACATAGGATTTCAGGTTTAATCAGCAATGAGTGACAGCATCTCTTCCTAACCTGGACTATTTCCCCAGTAGCTTCCAGATAAACAGAGGAAAGGAAGGCAATCACTATCCAGAAAGTAAGATGCAGCTCTGTGTTCTGTAGCCTCTGCTGATGTCTGCTAATTGTTCTATCCTCAGGTTTTAGACAGCTGGTTTTACTGGTAGCAGTAGTAAATAGTTGCTCAGTGCTTACCATGTGGTAGGCTCTGCTCTAAGTGTTATTATCATATCCATTTTACAGAGTAGGAAAGGAAAGCACAAAATGCTACATGATTTTCCCATGCTCTGTGAGTGGTGGTGTCAAGCTTGGAGTCCAGGCAACTGGTACCATAGTTATGCCACCCATCGACGCTGCCTCTGATTTTTCTCATTTTGACTTATTTTCTGCCTGACTACTGGAGAAGTGCCTGGCTCAGTGTTGGACTTTTAGTAAGTGGTGGATTCTGTAGAATTATTTATAGATGAAGATATAAGAGGAGAAGATAGAATAAAGTTTCAGAGGCAAGAGTGATGGGTATCATGGGGAGAAATAATGACACCTTGGCTTAGATATTGAGCCCAGCTATAACAAAATAAAAATAATAGAGTATCTTTCTCCAAGGGTTATTATGAGGATTTCCTGAGCAAAGAACCTTACACACAGTCAACACTCAAGGGATACCGCTTATTTATTATAAAAGATGATGATGGTGCCATTACTTGCTCTGTGACTTAGCTCAAGCCACTTTGCTTCCTGGGCCTCAGTGTCCATATTTGTCAGAGGACAAGCTCATGACTCTGTGACCTTGATCTACGACCCATAGAGGAGACGGAGCAGAAGTGAGAGACGTGAGGCAGAGGCTACTGCTACACGAGGGCATGAGGCAGCTGTTGATCCAGCTCATCCCACACACTGCAACCATCTTGCAGACTGAGAATCTGCCCTGGGGGTGACAGTGGTACCGTAGTGATTTCCTGCTTATTACTCAGTACCTCCACAGCCCTGAGGGTTGACAGATTGAGCAAACAAATAAGAAATAAACAAAACCCAAGATACTCAGTTAGATCTGATTTCAGAAAAATAGTGGATAACAGATTAAGTATATACCAAATGTTGTTTGGGACATATATATACTGTGTTAGCTTTTCATTGCTGTGACCAAACAACCCGAAGAGAACAAGTTACAGGAGGAAAAGGTTGTTTTGATTTCACAGTTTCAGAGGTCTCAATCTATGGTCAGCCAACTCCATTGTTCTGGGCCCAAGGTAGGCAGAATATCATGTCAGAAGGGCAGAGGAAAGCTGCTCAGTTCCTGGCAATGGGAATGAGAGAGAGAGAGAGAGCATGTGAGTGCGTGCATGTAGGTGCCAGGAACAAAATATGGTCTAATAGCAGGCCCTAGTGACCCATCTTCTTCAGTCATGCCTTACCTGCCTATAGTTATTACCCAGGAGTCCATTCAAATTATTAATCCTTCAAAAGGATTAATCCACCAATGATGTTAGAGCTCTTGTAATCTAATCATTTCACTTCTGAATTTTCCTATATTGCCTAACATGTGGTTTTTTTGAAGATGTTTTTAGGCCTAAACCACAACATATACTAAGCAATGGCTTTGTAAACTCAGTTTCCTGGGCTTCCCTGCCTGGTCCAGCATCCAGATCTCTCAAATGCAAAGGCTGCAGTTAATCTCCTGGGCCAATTTGTCCCTGAAATCAACAACCTGAGTTCTAGAATCTCTATTTTCCCTGCTCCTTCTTTTTCAAGAGAGAAGAACAGAGTAACTGAGGAAATTTATTTTCCATAAATTACCAAAAGAGCCTCTCTAGATTCAATAAGGCAGTTATTATATCTTGAGTAAAGAACAATTGATTATTCCAAACAAACGCACTAGACTGTGGTTTAACGGAAATCTGTATCTATAACTTGTTGTTAAGTTAGAAGTAAATATGTTCTTAATAACCAACCAGTATTTATTTAATGTACAATAACTCGCCTGCTAAGCGTAAATGGAATGCACAGTTAATTAAAACCATCTCTGTGCCGTGTCCTCTAGGGAGAATATTTTATACACACTCTGACTTGAGGTTTTTTTTTTTTACCTTTGTGTCTCCACTGAGCCCCAGTTGGCAGATTTTAATACAGTCTGGTTGGTGGGTTGTCTGTAGTTATTTTCGTTGGGTGATTCTCATCCTGCTCAGGGACATGGAAACTTCAATAATTGACCAAGAGTGGAGAAATCTTCAGAGAATAAAGAGTCTCCAAGGTGAGGACGCATAGGTTGTTGTCCTGAACTCTGTTCTGGTCTCTTGGAAGTGGGGATTGTGTGTGACTTTGCCCACTATCTCTCTGCTCAGACTAGACCTTGGGTTGCCTCTGTGAGGCTGTGTCTAACCTGGGAAACCCAGGTCTGCAGGTCTGCAGAAAAGAGGCTGAGCAGAATCTGCAAGCACAGATTAAACTTGACTGTTTGAATGGGTCTCTCTGCATGCCAGTGCCAGTGTCCCCTGCTGTGAGAGCCCAGATCTGGTGCTGTTGAGAGATGACTTTGAGATATGTGTTTATTTATCCACTCAATCATCTCCTTGTTATTCATACATATTTGATGCCCAGGTGTCTAGTGGACCCACGCCCACATGATCACCATGAGTCAGGAGACAATCTCCCACTCCCAGCTATTTCTCTGGCAGAGGTATAAACTTGAAAATTTATGCAATTCAAGGAGGCATTTCACTCCTCTGAATTTGTCCCTTTTCTGCAAAGTGGGGATAGTGCCTTCTCTACAAATCACTGAATGGCTATGAAGTTCAAATAAGACAATGTATGCACAAATGCATTCAAAAGTTGGAAGAATTAACATATAAATATAGCTTTTCCCAGGAGCAGTGGTTCATAAGAGTTCACGTGGGATTTGCAGATGTGACAACCGGTGAGCACTGAGGCACGTGAGGAGGGCCAAGGGGATGGGCAGCTTGGCCTCCAAAAGATCCCTAGGGTGGGAGCTGGCCAAATAATTAATAAAGCTTAGTGTTTGCACAGGGTGTGGAGAATAGAAAGTACCTTTGAAATCATGTCCTAACCTGAGTTTTATAGCATCCCTGCAAGTGTGCCAAAGCAGCTTTCCACTGTCCCATTTCACAACTGAAGAAGCCAAGACTTAGGAGGGAGATAACTGGTCCAAGGTCACTTCAGGCATGGTTGCTGAAACCAGGATTAGTGTGCAGGTCTTTGCTTTATACCATGGTGACTCTCAAGAGAACAAGTCCACTCCCCACTAGACAGGGGACTGGGGGCCTCGTGGCACCTCGACACACGGAGTTTGTGGAGGGTGGGGGGACTCTGAGTGGATAAAGGCCTACCCCATGGTGCAGAGCTTAGCAAGGGAGCCCAGACTGGATTTCAGGCCCCACCCCCTTCACAAGATGCTCTTATGCAGGATTTCAGGCCCCGCCCCCTTCACAAGATGCTCTTATGCAGGATAGGACTGTAATGAGAGCCTGTGGTGGCCATGGGTGGTTGGGGGACTGACTAAGCTGGGATGCCCCTGAAGGAGGTCCCCAAGATTGCTGACCTTCTGGGGAACACCCCAGGCTCCCCCATTGCTGTGGTTGTCTCCATGCTGCTCTGAGAGCCCATGCTAAAAAGTTAATATCCGATTGCCGTGGGAAGCCAAAAGACAACTATAATTACTCGGGTGTGTAGATATTAAGGGCTGATGTAATTATAATTCTGAGGTTATAGGGGCAGCACACTCAGCGAGGTTTACTGCTTATACACACTTTGACTTGAGGGTTTTTTTCACCTTTGTGTCTGCACTGAACCCCAGTTGGCAGATTTTAATACAGTCTGGTTGGTGGGTTGTCTGTAGTTATTTTTGTTGGGTGCTTCTCATCCTGCTCAGGGACATGGAAACTCCAATAATTGATCAAGCTGGAGCTGGCCTCTCAAATTCTCTTTTAGTCCTTGGGATGAAGATCCTCCTACATCCCTTCTTACTATGGTGAGTGTTTGGAGGTGGGCCACCCAACTCCAGTGGGGTCTTCTGGGCTGACCAGCCAGAGGTCCCTGGCACCACTGAGTTTTGCCTTTCTTGTTCTCAGCACAGGAAGAGCAAAGGTGTGAGAGCCAAGATCCCCTCTGCAGTGCTGGCTTTTTGTTGCTGAAATAGTCCCAGGGCCTCAGCTCTTCTGTCATCTCTGGCCTCTACATTCTCTATCTCAGAAAGGAGAGGATGCATGAGGATGGTTTCCAAGGGTGCCAGTAACTGAGCATTTTGTGTTTCTGAGAATCCTGGCCTCATCCAGGAGATGCCAGATCCAAGCCTTGGAAACCAAAGAGACAGGAGATAGCTGCAGACTCAGGAGCAGTGGGCTGGCTCCCTGGCCAGGGAGCAGTAGCTGTCTGCGCTTCACACTGCAGTAGCCACTGGCTATATGTGGCTTTTAGAAGTTTAATGATTTTAAATGAAATGAAGTCTCTGGTTCCTCAATCTCACTAGCCACACACACTTCAAGTGCCCGGTGGCTGTGTGGACTTGAGGGTGTTGTAGTGGAGGGTGTGGATACAGAGCATCTCTGTTATTACAGAAAGCTCTATTGCACCAGAGCTAAGGATGATCCTGGGAAAGCATCTGCTGGTCAAAGGGGGCCCAGGAATGGGGTACTGGAGAAAAGGGAGGCTTGGGGACTGTTGGACCTGACTTCCAATCCTGGATCTGTCATTTAAAGTTATATGACTTTGGGCCAATCATTTAACCTTTCTAAACCCCTATACAATGGGAATGCTAATGCTATTTTGTGGAATATTCTGAGCATTAAATGATTTGAGGCTCATTATGTTGAGTAGGTTGAAAGAGAAGTTGGTAGGTCCTCACCTCATCATCCTTTTAGACAGTCCTGCTTCAGAATGAGGTCCCACTGTCATCTGGGGCAGCAATGCCCATGGAGAGACCTCCTCTGATCTTCTCAGGGCTGCTCCTCCTGGACATTTTAGTAACTGATTGTTTGCCGAAGTTATTCTATTTTTCTTTTTGAGATCTTGCCTGCCTATTTTTTCCTGCTCTCTCTTCTCTTTCCTACTTTTACCTCTTCCATTTGCCATCCTCCTACAGTGGCTAGATTTAGCAAATAAAATTTGCAGGACTCAAGTTAAATCAGAATTTCACATATACAATAATTCTGTTTTTTAGTGTATGACCCGTACCCTATTTGGGATATACTTATGCTTAAAACAATTTATTCATTGCTAATTTAACTAGGCATCCCATATTTTAGCTGACAACCAGACCCTCATCACTTACCATTGTTAGGCTGGTGTCAGGAAACAGACCAGAGGGTGTCCATGCTCATGTGAGGCCAGGGAGTGGTGGGTATTAGTGTGTGCCTGACCAGGGGACAAGGGATAGGCATGAACAGAGGGACCACAAGTCTGCAGAAGCATCTGTGGCTTTGGACTTAGGTCTGGGTCAGTTGTGCAGGCAGGGGCAATGGTGACATTCTCTTGGGCTCCTTTCTGTGCTTCTCCAGTGAATCTGTGTCTCTGGGTCTCTGGCTCCTTTTGGATTGCTTGATTTGTCCACTTGCTGACAGTTTGACTGCATTGCTCTGTTCTCCAGGAGTGGACCCAACTGGCAGAAACCACCTCTCAGCACTCATGCTAAGGTGTGAAGAAGGGGCCCCTGATTCAGGAAATGCCTCTGTGCATCATGGGATTCCCTTTCCTTTCCCATGCCATCTGAGCTCTCCTGGGGTGATTCTCAGTGGGGCACTGAGCCCCGAGCCCCATCTGTTCTGCTCTGGTCTCCTGAATCACCTCCTGCTTTTGCTGTGAGGTCCACCTGGGCCATGTGCACAGTGGGTTGGGAGGAAGGCGGGAAAGCTGACGACATCAGCAAGCCTTGGACACAGGCTCACTTGCTCCTGCCTTCCGGTTCCTTTCTCTTCTCTCCACCCCAGGTGGACGTTGGTGAGTACATTGGGAACAATATAATCTGATCTCTGTCACTCATGCAGATCACCAGTGTCCTGCTTTGGGATTCCTTTGGCCACATGAATCTTGGAACTGGTTGCTGAAAATCATTCTTCTCAATTCTTCCCACTATCCCCATCACCCCCTTACAAGAACGCTCTGCTCCCAATCCATCCACCTGTGGCTTCCTAGATACTTGACGTCCACCTAAGCTGATGCTGCTTCCTAGGCACCGTCCCTCCTGACCTCCACAGGTGTGTTTGCTTAGGTTTTCTCCTTCTTTCATGACTTTGTGTTTTGCAGGCTGTGTTCCAGAGCCCTCTCTCTGCCTGGTGCACTCAGAGCTGGCCACTTCCTTGGCATCAGCCCATGCTGCTCTGGTGCCTTCTCATTAAGAATCTTCTCCTTCAGCTACCATGTGAACCTTTTAAGGGACAGGAGTGAGTCTAAAACTGTTAGCATTTCTAGTACCTGGCCCAGTACTGCATATGTATTTGGCAGTAAAGAAATAAAGGATCAGGGAATCCCTTAGAGGTGCCACCTTGTCGTGTCAGAGAGATGATCACCTGGCCAGAGCATTGCCCTAATGGGTCGTATCTGGGGTTCACACTTTTATTTGCTTACATATGTGTTTGCAGCTGAAAGACCTCATTTGCAAATAAAGCATGATGCAGAACATTATCAGAATGAACAGATACCAACACAGCTGCTAGAGAGAATCAGAGCGTGTCCCTTATCCCCTGTCCCCAAGGGGGTACTGCAGAAGAGAGTTATAGACACGTGCCTGCCACCTTGACACATTCCAGATTCCATTCTCCCCATCCTGGATGGCTCTCTTTGTGCTTACTCAACGGTTTGGTTGAAATTTGACACTGCCAATTTGTGCTCTGCTTCCCCTTCAGTGTCTTTTTCTAAAATATAGCATGGTGGGGACTTATGACAAAACAGAATGACCGTCACATGCCGCCCTTCCCTCTCACTCTCTCTCAGCTGACGGCTCAGCTGACGGCTTCTGGCACTGCGGCAGCTGTCTTGTTTCACAGCCCATTCCTCATCCTGCTCTGTAAACATCAAACTCATCTTGACAGGTTGTGACACTCCAGGGCTGGGGGAGCTTTTCAGCTGTCAGGGGGTACAGGCTGATGGGCCTGCTTCTCAAAACGTTGCTGGGTGCTGGTGCATCTGTCTGGGACTGTGTACCCCACCCATAGGCAGTCCTCTCCTGCTCTCCTCTCCTCTCCTGGAGGCTGTCTGGTCCTGGTAGGATTTGGAAGAATGTAAGAGTTTTGAACAAAGCAGAAGTAACAGCTTGCCTTTCTAGTGTGGCTCAATACATGCCTGGGAATGTCAGAATAGGAACCAGCAGGGGGTGAGATCTGTCCCAGTAGGGAATGCATCTGAAAGGACTACCCTGTACAGCTCACAGCCTGCCGTTTGTGAATACAACTGAGGCAGAAATTAAGTGAATTCCTAGTTTATGACAATACCAGGTCCAAAGCCCAGGTCATAGCTGTAAATGACCAATGACATTTATGGGTAATATTTTTTCCAGCTCTTTGTATCCAACACCCATTCTTATAACTGTTTCACACAAATTAAGTCACTTATTTCTCCCAACAAAACAATGATACAGGCACTATTTATTGTGCCCATTTTACAGGGGAGGAGGTAGAGGCTCTGACAGGTTAGATACTCATCTAAGGTCACCTGATGGGGCTGAACTCAGGAAAGCTGGCTCCAATACCCTCTTTGGCCATTCGGACTGTTCTCGCTCCACCTGCTCTGAGGAATTGTCATGAAGTTCAAATGGATCAATGGATGATAAAGCACTTAGAAAAGCATAAAATTATTATGCAAACACAAGGTGTTTTATGGACAGCTTGCTCCTTCACCAGATACTGAAATGGCAGTCAGATTTGACTTTTTAATTAATTTGAAGACAAGCCTGTCAGGTGGAGGCAGGGAACACTGGCCCAATCAGACTTTAAGAACATCTCTGTCTTTCTTCATGCCTTCAGATGGCTGCAATTTTTTCCCTGCTAAATTCCCCAGCCCTGGCACATTCGAATTTTAACTGAGTAAATGTTTATAGTCAAGCAGGGAGATGGTCTCTGACTCGTCCCTGGGAGCAGATTTTGAGACCCTGAGGTCACTCCACTGGTGAATATCTGACCTGGATCTTCTCTAGCTATGCTGTGAGAACTCTCTATGGACCTGTCATTCAAGTTTTTTTTCTAAACCCTTGCAAAATCTACTTCTTAGTCTTTATTGAGATATCATAT
This sequence comes from Geosciurus inauris, assembly GCA_004024805.1. Classification (NCBI taxonomy): domain Eukaryota; kingdom Metazoa; phylum Chordata; class Mammalia; order Rodentia; family Sciuridae; genus Geosciurus; species Geosciurus inauris. The sequence continues at coordinate 21,701 of PVHX01015597.1, forward strand.
AGCTCCCCTTCCAACAAAGCCTATCTACCCACAAGCTGTCAGGGAAGGCCATTGTGGACTCCATACTTGAGGCAGGTGGGCAGGAGGGTAACCGGGGAGAAGCAGAGAGAAAGACCTGTGCAGTTTCCCCATGCAGGCTTCCTATCCCTCTCCTAGCATCTCCACATACCCACAGTAATACCCACAGCTCTCTCCATTTGAAACTATGCCTTCTGGGGCCCTCTATGGCCACAGGTGGAGACAGAAGATGGTTGCACTTGGTCTTTCTCAACAGTTCCATAGTTTTCCTGAGCATAGCTGGGTCTCTGCTCCTAGTTAGAAAGGTTGATCTTAGAACTACAATCCTGATCTAGAACAACAGCTTTTGGGGGCATCTTCTTGGCAAAATGGGACCTTGACCTTCCTTGACCCCTCTTGGTTCCCCTGGACTTGTGCTGAGCTGTTCTCACTCAGTTCTGGGTTTCTATATCCTTGTCTGCTCTTCCTCTCAGAACCACCCATGAAGTTTCCCCCTCAGCTTTGTGCTCAGGGACCCTGCTCCCACCTGCCTCTTGGGATTTATCACACCTACCTTTCCCTTGTTATCCACAACCTGCATGACTCAAGTTCCAAAAGATAGCAATGGTAGTGGGGACCAACCAAAGTGATAAACTTGGTTGAACATGTGATCAAAGTGTCATTTCCGTCACTGTCATGGTTTTGAAATCCAGATACTTTGCAGGAAATTTGTGAGGTTGTATCCATGTTTTGTTTATTTTTAAAAAGGCATCAGTTTCCTTCCATTCCCAGGAACCTAATCGGAAGGCTCCAAAGAAAATAAAAATCTCACCATAAAATGAATAGAAAGCCTTTTCATTTTTATAATAAAAATCTTCTAATAAATTATCAACCACAAATTGAGCATCTACCATGTACCAGACACATACTGGAAGTGTTATAGATCTCGTTTAGTTTAATAATGTCAAATTGACCCCCAGGCAACAATTATAGGAGCACAAAATATAAGAGCCAGAAGCTAGCACTCTGGGTCAAATGACTATCCTGTTTGGTGTAGGGCCCTCCACTCCTTCTGATCACAAAACCTTTTGATGGCAAAAAGGGGGACCCAAAGTCTTGTGTTCACGCTGATACAGGGAAGGGTGATACTGACATTCCTCACACAGGACTTGGCACAGGTTAGCAATGGGGTGAGTGGGGAATCAGGGAATCACACCTGCAACCTATACCCACATGTAGCCCTAAGCATCAGTTCAGGTCTCCAAGTATGTAGTGAGAACTTGTGATTTGCTCATTCCTGATTCAGCTACGGGGAACTAGAGAGAAAGATCCAGAATCAAACCTAAGTCCTGGTTGCCTCTCTAAAGGATGTTATTGATGTAGGAGATAGAATGAAACAATGCATTAAGTATTAAAAGTAGAGAGAGGACAGAGGAACAGATCAGCAGGACAGACAAAATGGACTAGAATATGGAACGTTGAGGAATCTAAATACAACTCAATGGATCAAGCTGCCTCATTTCAGTAAAACATCCGGCGGCGTTTCTAGCACTGTACTAAGTGGTACAAGAACTGTCAAAGCCATAGCAGGAAGCCCTTTTTCCTAAAGAATCTGTAACTAGTCATGGAGACGAGACGCACCACAAACCACACATTGTACTCACCAAAAGCAGCGCTGGCTTGGGAGGCACAGCCCATAAGGCTCATGGGGCATCATCCTGGGGATGATGACCCTTTAGAACCCTCGTCCACTCTGTTCCCTGCAGAGCTTTGTGGCTGGCACTGACGTGCTCCTTCCTCTTGAGCACAACTGGACGATCCCAGCAGGAGGTGGCTCTCAGACACCACCTGCCACACTTAACACGGACTTGGGGTGGCTGATGAGATCCACAGCTTTTCCTTAATTAAAAAAGCTGCTAAAAATGCCACCAGAGAGCCCTGCTCAGAGCTGCAGCGCTCCTGCTCCTGGCGCCGAGTAGCTTGGGCTGGTTGGTACTTGTTTTGCTATTCCCTCCGTCAGTTCTCTCTCGTAGAGACATCTGTTTTCTACCCAACAAGAGGCACCTTGGCTGCGATTCTTGCCTGACTTGTGGTAGAGGTGATATAATGGTGGGCTGGGGGCTTACCGTGGGGGCTTGGCAGGGATTTGCTCTTGGCATAGAATCATCCCTGAGAGAAGGCGGCTATCTTGGGTTGGAATGATTCCTTAGCCTTGAGTTCCATTATCTGAGATACAGAGCAAAAGTTAGCAGAGGATGGTCTAGAAACTCTAATGCTACTTCATCAGGGGCCATCTGCCCCTCTTATGGGCCCTTTCCACTCCACATCTCATCTTCCGAAACATTCTAATTCTGTCCACTGGAAAAATACCATATTTAATTCTTTTGGCAAGAATCTGTAACTATTCTTGCCTGATTTGGCAAGAATAATATGAAGAATATTATGCTGGGTGGGGAAATAAGAAAGTAAGGCATAATTCCTGCATTCAGAGAGCTTATAGTTTGGGTTGGAAACACACACACACACACACACACACACACACACACACACACACAAAAGAGCTGAGGAAAATGCAGGTGAGCTTATTCCAAAATTGAGGTTTAAATTACATTACCAGTAGTGGTCCCAAGAATTGAAGAGATCAATAGAGTTTAAGATGGTCAAGAAAGCCTTAGAAGGGAGGCAACTCACGATTTGAGCCCTAATACCGGGATAACAGTTGGATAAATGAAGCAACAAGCAATGAGCGTGCACATGGACACTATGTGAATGGCTCAACTTTGTTTTGAATAGAAGTCTGAATGTCAAAGAAAGGCAACAAAGTACTAAGTTGCTAAACAGTGTTTGTTACATTAGCTCCTCAGTATCAGTCTGAGGATGCAGGGAGTCAGGGCCAGGGTGAGGGGGGAAGGGGACTATGGCCCCAGAAAGAAGTCCAGCAAGGGTGCATCCACAGTAGGACCAGCTGGAATGAGTGGAACTGGAGGAGGTGGCTGGCTGCTGAGCCTGGAGCCAGCAGGGTGGGGGCATAGCTGGGCAGAGGTGCTTAGAGGCTGCTGTCACCAGCATGTCAAGCTCTGGTTTCACTCAGTGGGATTTGTATACTGAGCAGGCAGAAAGGACAGTCCAACTCATCAACTATCTGGAATGTCCAGCAATGGGATCAGTCCAGTCACTGGCAGGGAATGTAGCAAGCAGCAAACAACTCTAGGGGCTTTCAGGGACCAAGGGCACCAAGGTCAAGTAAGCGAGCTAGAGATCTGGGCACGTCGCTGGCTGTGGTGGGACTGCTGACTGCGGAAGAGGCAGAAGGGCAGCCGTGTGCAGAGGAAGGGAGGGATGAGCAGTCCGTGGGTTTGAGGAGCAATATTCCAAATCTTCAGCAAAGAGATATTTAAGTTAAAAAAGAAGCCAAGAAAAACACTATTTTCTTTCTTGATTTGTAAGTACTAAGGCCTCCCTTAGCAATGTTCTTTTTTTTATTCGTTTATTTTACTCTTGTCAGCTTCTTAAGCAGCTCAATTTGGAGTGAAATTCCTGCCATTGCTACCGATGTCATACCCCTGCAAAGTCACAAGTGCCCTAACGGGGTGCTTGCTTTGGCCTTGGAATGAGCTTTTATTTTTGGCCTCTTTTGGCTTCTTCTTCCTGGAAACCTTTAAGAAATACACCAACACCTCTCGTCCTCCTTATCTTCACCCAGCCTGGCTCCCTGCAGCCCTGTGGGATGGGCTGGGCTCTCCTCCTGAAGCCTTTACTCTGTTTCTCCACCAAGGACAGGCAGTGCTTGTAATTCAAGTGCACGGACCTTACTGAACACAGATGAGCTACGTGGTGCCTTCACCCCATCCTAATGCCTACAGTCTGCCTCATCACCTGGGACCCCAAGTGCCAGGTGCAGGGGGAGAACCCTCAGCTCCCAGATCTCTAGCTCACTTGCTTGACCTTGGTGCCTTTGGTCCCTGAGAGCCCCTAGAGTTGTTTGGGGCTTTCTACATTCCCTGCCAGTGACTGGACTGATACCATTGCTAAAAAACAAATAAACTAACAAACATATTAACTACTTTTTAAAACTTAGTAATGGTTACTTAGTAGTTAGATGACTATTTGTTTTAAAATAAAAATATAATGTATACATCTGTAAATACATAAATGTATCCACATAAACATATATGTATACACATATACTTCTTTACATACATATGGGTATCTTAAGATATATATTTTATATGCACATTTCTTGTTTATTTAAATATGCAACCAGAATATTCCCAGGTCCTCTAGTCTTGGGTCTTCCTCTTATTTGTTATGTGAATAAAATGAGGTGAGGCTCTCATTCCTGTATTGCTGGATAATTTGCATCAAACCCAAACCAAGTATTTCCAGTTGGGGTGAGTGTTGGTGTTAGGGAGATGGAAATTAAGTTTCTCTGGTCAAATTCTTCTGCTCCTCATCCCTTCTTGAGTCCTGCCCCATGCAGCTGTTTTATCCACTCTTAAATGCCCCCCATGGGTGGTGGTCCAACTCCTGGAGCAACACTGCTCTGACAGCTGGGGGCAAGCCAGACAGGGGATAGCCCCAAGTAGTCATGCATTTCCTTTCTCAAAAGCTCTGTGGTCATTCCTGCTACTTTCCCCACAACCCTCAGCTATTTCTTAAGGGTTTACACTACTTTCCCAGGGCATGTGCATCCCTGGTTGGACTGTCAGCCCCAAACTCAAACCTCACCTACTTTATTAAACAGAGCAAGTTTGCTATCTTTGTTTGAACTTCTTTCTGGCTAGTCTGGTCTAGGCCTTGTCATTCATTATCAAAGCCATTAGTTTTTTCTTTTCGTTTTTCATTTTTCTTTTTTTTTTTTAGTTTTAATAATAGAGCCATCTACTGTAGCTCCAATTTTAGTATCACAAAGGACTAGTTTTGAAATAAGCTTTGAAATAACACTTTAACTTGTCTTATGTCAAATTCTGAGGCTATATTCTTTACAGCTAATCATCTCTGGGTGTCTAAACGGGGCCAGTGAATGATGAGTTTCCTTTATTACCTGGTCATTCCCCAGGGGCATATTTTGTTCTATTTTCCCCTCATGCTGAGTACTTTGTGTGCTTAGCAAATGTGAAATTCTAAATTTCAACTTAATCGTATTTATTGATGACTCACTATGTTCCAGGTGCTATGTTAGCTTCTTGATATACAGAAATGAGTAAATAACAGTTCCTGTCCCATGTGAGGAGGTTAGCATATGGGGTGGGGAGTTCAGATGGAGTCCAATAGGAATGTTAATATAATGTAGCAAATGCTATGGTGTAGACATATATAGGTGCTATAAAGGCCCAGAAGAAGGCATGTAAAATATCCTGGGGGTCCAGGGAAATGTTCTAGAAGTGAATGAAACCTGCACTGCTGAATCTTGAAAGGTCACTAGGATTAGCCAGGTGCAGGAAGAAGAAGCAGAAATCCATGCACAGGAAGTTATATGAGAGAGAGTATGGAGGTGAGGGGAAGCCTAGGGCATGCAGTCACGTGTGGCATTACTGGAGAACAGAGGACAAGGCATAGACTTGAGGCAGGAAACTAGACCTGGAATCCTCTTTATCATGCAAAAGGCTAACTTTATCCTGTGTGCAGTGAGTGCTGAAAAACAGGGGATGGATCATGGTGAGACATGGACCTTCGTGTACTTTCAGTGGAAACAGCCAAGGCTAAAAGGTCAAGATGAGTTGGAGGGGGATTAGCTACCAACATAGTTCTACTAGATCAAGCAAGAGATGAGAAAGGGAAGAGATTTAAAACAATCTGTGAGACTAATTGAATTTGGTAACATGTGGGATGCTGTTGAGATCTGGACCTCAACAGTGAGGTTGGGTGCCATCCTCTTACCTGCAGCGTCAGCACATCTCATGGCCTCTGATCCACGCGGTGTCAGCAAGTTCTTCACCCAGACTAATGACAGGGCAAGCAGGGACTGAGGAAATGGACTGTGGGAAATGGGGAGAGGTGATGGACCTGTTGATACTTCAGGCTGCAAGTGAGAAAATCCCTTACCTCCAATGATCTCATGGAGAATGTGGTCCTCAGGCAGAGTGGCTCACAGGCTAGCTAATTCAGCAGCGTAGTAGAGTCAAGTGTCCAGATCTATTTACTCATTCTGCTGGCAATGATCAGCACAGGAACTTGTCCTTGCCCCACTGCCTCATGGCTGGGTATTCATACCTGAGACACCCAGGGCAACAAGTGTCTTCTTTCAGCAAGTGTCTTCTTTTCATGTCCCTTTCTCAAAAATAAGGGAACTTTACCCCACAAACTCTCAACAGGCATCCCTGCATCTCTTACTCAACAGAATTCATATATCCAGTGTCCCAACCATCAGCAAAAGGAATAGGAGCACCATGACTGGCTTAGATCAATCAGGTTAAACCCCTTATACCTTGGGAAGGTGATTCCCTGTTATCCTCTGAAGCACATGACTGAAAGAAAGAGAGTTGGAAATCTGACCATATCCTGATTTCTGTTAGGAATGAGAGGTAAAGACATTTAGTGTTGGGGAAATCCCTCACACAGCTGGAAAGGTAAATAGGAATTCAGTACACAACCAAGAAGTAGACCCCTGAATTCCAGGAGGGCCACTCCACAAGCCACACTTGATGTTTGGAGGTGTAGACTCAGAGGGAGGAGATGGGAAATGGTGACAGGTGCCATTCTAGGGACCCGTAGCCTGTCCTGAGATCTGCAGGGGCTGAGAGGTGAACATTGGATGAGGGAGGGTTGGAAGAAGATTTCAAGGTTGCTAAAGTAAGAATAAAAGGAAACTGGATATCATTCTGAAGGCTTGAGGGTTCATGTCATCCTGACAGGCAAAGGCAAAGGAAAGACCACATGAACAGAATACAACAGGAAAGGCTGGCTTGTTCCATCCGCATCAGAGCTTAGCAACAATGCCCTCTTCACTGGCTTCCTGAGGGTAGAGTGAATTTTTCAAGCCGTTGGGAATCTGTGACAGTCCTTTGTGTGTTGCGATCCATTTCCAATGTATCACCTGTCCTTCTTGACAAACTCTATCCCCTCAACCCTTATTTTCCAGGTAAGGAAACTGAGTTTCAGAAAGAAACCAATGACTAAGCTGAGGTTCCCCAGCTAATAAATGGCAGAAAAAGAACTAGATTCTAATTCCTGGTGCACTTTACTGTGGCTTCTGTTCATAACATGAACATCTATCCAATAGCTCAAAGAAATGCCAGAAGAGGGATTATTCACAAGGGAGAACAGAAAAGAAGAGATTGAATGGGAAGAAAGCCCAGATGGAAGGAGAGAAGGGAAGGGTAAATGATCAATCTCCCCTTAGACAACTCTTCTTTTACTGTCTTAGTCAGTAATGTGTGGCTGTAATGAAAGCCCTGAGGCTGGCGATTTTTAAAGAAAAAAAAAGTCTATTTAGTTCACAGTTCTGGAGGTCCAAAAGCATATGCTAGCTTTGGTTTCTGGTAAGGCCTTCATAGTGGGTGGTATCACCTGGTGCTATGTGCAAGAGAGACAGGTCCCATGGCAAGAGAGCAAGAGAAGGAGCCCAGAAACCTGAATTTGCTTTGTAACAACCTGGTCACTTGGTAACCAGTTCAGCTGTGTGAGACCTAAGCCGTGCCTAAGAAATGGGAGTTAATCCCTGCTGAGGATGGTGCCCCCAACCCTCCAGTCTCTTCTCAGCAGGCTTCAGCTCTGAAAGGTTCCACCACCCCTCAGTATGTTCTATTGGGGACCATGGCTCCAGCACATGGTCCTTTGGGGAACAAAGCACATGTGAACCACAGTGCCTGGCCACCTCCACACCCACTGCCTGGCATGTCTTTTGGTGGACATGTGGCCTCCACATCCATCAGAGAAGGGTGCTCCTGAGCGTGCCAATTCAAAGGGCCAATTCAAAGCTGTTTCTCTTTTTCTCTCCCTTCCTAAAGAAACTTTAACATTTCATTTATTGTCTCTTTCCTCCTAAGAACTAGGTAAACACAGCTCTGGTATGGGTCTCCCTCCTGGCAGCCCCGCCCTGGGGCTGCTCCCCCCGCCCACACCGCCTCTCTCTTTATCCCTTCACACCAAACACTTTCAAAGTTAATTTCAAAAAGCTGGGAACACTTGATAGTTTTAATTAATCCTATGCCTGGGGAAATATGATTTTGTGCATGCGAGGCTTCTCAGCTTCTCTGGATAGATAGCTTGCTCTGGATAATGCCAGCGTTTCCAATTTAGCTGTGATTATGCCACCAACTCATTTGTTTGTTTGTTTGTTTATTACCTAAAAGAGAAGTTAATGCGGATATGCGTGTCCTCAGGAAGAAATTTCTAGTTTTCCTAATACCATTTCCTAGTTAAGTGGCAGTGCAGGCCTGTCATGGTACCTTCCCACACTACATCTTTGCACTGAACCACGAGACAGGGAGGAAGGTGCCATTCTCCAGGCAGAGAAGAAGAAACCAAGGGCCAGAGAGGTTTGGTGGTTTGTGCACAGTCACAGATTTAGGGAGAGTGAGAGGCAGCCAAAGCTGACTCATTCACAGATCAGGATGCTGTACCCATCAACTCATTTTCCATCCTGTGAGAATTCCAATGAGATCCTGTAAAGGGCTTGGCTCCAGGGAAGGCCAGTTGCCAAAGTGGCTCATGGTCCCTGTAAGCTGAAGGGTGTTTTGCTATTTGGGAAATACTGAATGCTGCTGTGCCAAGTCTTTGAGGTTCGAGGTAATGAGACACTCAGCTTATGTCACAATTCCCCGGGTCCTTATGTGGTCTTCTTTAGGTCAAAGAACTCCATTGTACAACAAGATTTTGCTAAAATATTAGAGATTTGTGGAGTGCAGTAGCACTGGGAGGTAAGTCGTAGATAAATAGTTCCATATTCTTGTCAAGGGTCCCACCTTAAGTTGTCTTTGTCCTAGTTCATCTCAATTTTTGTATGCATTAGGTCTCATTTAGTTTAAAGCAGTGGAAAATCCACTGAAAATCCACTTTTCAGTGCCATCACGACTGAAAAGCACGGCTTTAAGTCTGGTATCACATGCGGCTTGATGCAGGAGTTCAATGTCCTCAGGATTCAAATCTTCTCCACCTCTTGGCGGGCTTCAGGGCCACTTACATCCAGGGCGGCCTCTCTCCTTGTGACTCAAAGCAGTAGCTCTAGGCTTTCTCTCCTTTCAACTTCAGATTTTTGAGATGGGGGAAACCTTCTCCTCAGTTTCTGCAGAAACCTTGAGAGTCATCCTGATTGGCTTAGTGGAGTCCCACGTTCACCAGTCTGTGGTGGACAGCTCCCTCTGACCAAGGTCTTGTGCTTCGCATCTGGCTCTGGGGATGAGGCCAACCCCACCCAATAGCAGGTAGACCAAGAGTGGAAAGAACCTCCAGAAAAGAAAACACCAGAATAAAATCATCAGTGGAGGAGAAGTAGATACTGGTAGAAAATCCCTGACTTCAAAAAGGAAAGTATGTTATTATTTTTTGCTTATTGTACTTTTAACTAAAATCATTATACCTGTCTCCCTTAATAACAAAGATGCAGAATCTTTTTTTTTTTTTTCCCTTTATTTCTTTTTTTAGGCAGGGATTGAACCCAGGGATGCATTGCCACTTAGCCACATTCCCACATCACCAGCCCCCTTTTTAAATTTTTTCTTTTGAGACAGGGTCAGGTAAGTTGTTTAGGGCCTCACTAAGCTGCTGAAGCTGGCTTTGAACTCAAGATTCTCCTGCTTCAGCCCCTAGAGCCACTGAGATTATAGGTGTGCACCATCACATCTTGCTAGATTCTTTTTTTCAGCCCACAGTTGCCTTTTAGATACTTGATGTTAGTAAGTGACCTTCTTGGATGCATTCCATAGACTCTTCCTAAACTAAACATCCCCTTTACACAGTTTTAAGATGAGGAATTCCAAATCTTCAGGTAACACAATACCTTTTCACCTCTTTGAACACCAGTTTCTCTATTAACCTTATTTACAATTTAGATTTTCACCTTCCTTTAAATAGGGGAGGTGAAAGTCTAAATTGTAAATAAACATTCACTCCAAGCATCCTGAATGGTACTTCATCTCTTTCCTCCTCCTCCTTTCTCGAAAAGACTCTTTTATCAGTGAATATCTTTTGGTCTTCTCTTTTCCCAGAGTCAATTTTCCTTTCCTTTCTTCTCTTTATGGCTCCATGCACATGTGCGCTCTTGGAAAGAGAGTTGTATCCTGGGGAAATTAGAATAGATGCTTTTCTTCCTCTCTTCATGCCTACCCCTGGGGAAATGCAAACTAAACCCAGAATGTCACCCACAGAGCCAGTATGAAGAGTCATTCATGCAATCATTACTGAGACTGTGCCAGTGACTTCAAATCTCAATCATCTCATTGCATTTTATGGAATCAGAGCCTCAAAAGCATGTTTAAGACTTCTGGGAGCCAGGAACAGTGGCTCATGCCTGTAATCCCAGCAGTTAGGGAGGCTGAGGAGGGAGGATCACAGGTTCAAAGCCAGCCTCAGCAACTTAGTGAAACCTTGTCTCAAAATAAAAAATAGAAAGGGCTGGGAGTGTGGCCCAGTGGTTAAGCACCCCTGGGTTCAATCCCTGATAACAAAAACAAAAACACACAAAACAAAAACAAAAACCCTTCTGGGAGTTGATGCCACTTTCCTCCCCTGCCATTTTGTTTGTGGCCAGATTACAGGACCACCAGGATGCTAAGAGACATCCTTGAATGAGGACAACCTTCTGAAAGGTCATCCCTGTAGGTTGCAAACAAGCAGAGCAGTGAGGTGCTCTGTTTTTACTCCCACACTCAATCACACTTCTAAGATTCATTCACCCAAGTATTTTTCATTATTTTAGATACTTTCTTCTTAATTCAAGAGATCTTTTCGTAACAGGGAGGGTGTTGGTATGCACGGATTTAGACAAAATTTTTTAAATAAAGCATCTTGATATTTTTGAAAGAGAAATGGGAGTCAGTGGGCAAAAGGCAAGAGTGAATGAAGGTATGGTAGGGGTGAACCCATGGGTGCTATTGAGATAGATCTCCATGCAGGTCCCAGGAGCCTCTGCAAGTGGCAGCACCTTGAACGCAGCTTGACCAGAGCTGGAGGGCTCTGGCACTTGCTCATTTTCCCTGGCAAGATGGACTGTGCATTTATTGAAGGCAGGAAAAGCATCTTTCATCTTCTCATTCTTGGACGGAACCCATACTGGGAATTCAGTGGGTTATGATGAATGGAAAAGTGACTTCCTCGGTTTATGAAAGGGCAAATAATGAAAGAATGAGGGTGAAGAGAGACACTTATGAAGGCCTCTGCAGTGTGACACATCACGGAGTCCAGTCTGACTCCTGCTTTGTTACTTGTGAGTCAGGGACCTATGATTACTATGACCCCTGGTAGGTCCACGGCATCTAGAAGTCATCCAGTGTGATAGATACGGCAAACATAAGAAGTGCTTGGAACAAGCAAATTATTCATTCTTCCTTCAAAGTCATCCTGTCCTTCCATGAGCCCTTTCATGGGACTCTGTGGCCTCCTGCAGTGAACTCCCAGGAGGGCTGGGAAGTGGGGCCAGGTGCTGTGACTCTCCTCCATCTGATGTGTCCTGAGGTGGGGGCAGGACGGCACTGCTGTGTCATCAGCCAGGTGCTGCCTCCGCTTGGGCTGGTCAGGAATTCTCCGTGGCCACAGATGAGCTACCTAGGGGAAAACGAAGAGCTTCGTTCTGCCTGGAGAATCATGATGGCACCCTCCTGAGCCCAGCCTGTTCCTCACTGAGTCACCAGGACTCTTAGGAAAGGACACAGAATAGTTTTCAGTGGGGCTGACACTGGAATCTGGCACAGAAATGCCACTTCTCAGGCCCAGAGCGGTACCAGCCTCTCGTGTTTTCCCTTTTATGACTGTTGCCAGGACTTAAGAGGATTCGTTTTTGCTTTTGGCAGTGCTGAGGATGGAACCCAGGGCCTCACGGGAGGCTAGGCAAGGCCCTACCACTGAGTAGCATCCCCAGTCCCTAAAGGAGCCCCCTTTCTCTCTGGGTCTTGGACCACCCCTTTCTAGCAGAGCAAGGAACACAACGTTATATTCTCCATGGCCCTTGGTGACCCCAGCCTGGTGATGCAATGTCTCTGGAGAGAAGAACTCACCCTTTTTCCTCTTCCCTCTTGTTCTTCCTGCAGGCAATTTGTTCAGGCAAACACAGCAGGGGAATGGGAAATGGAGCCCTCAGACAGCAGAGCAAGAGGATACCAATTGATGAATAAATAATTATTGAATGAATCAGAGACTCAAGAGAACAAGTCAGAGACTCAAGAAAACCATCATGAGAATGAGGCAAAGGAAAGTTCTAGACATGTCCCTGATGATAGAAGAGAGGAGAAACTGAGTGTGAGATACAGGACAGACCCCTGGAGATTGTTCAGAAACATGGCAGCCCCACATTTGAAGCCTGGCTTCATTTCTTATTAGCTGTGTAGACATCTTAATCAACTTCATTGAGCATGTATTTATCTTTAATATAGCTGACGCCTGCCTTATTGTTATGAGAATTACCTGCACCATCCCATCATTCATTCAGGAAACAAACAAACAAACAAACAAACAAAACACCTATCAAGGTTAGGTAAATGTTTGCCAGAGTTCCTGACAGATACTAGGTTCTCAAAATGATGTATTTGCCCTTTTGCTTGAGACCTTGGTTTCTTTCCGGTTACCATAAAGGGTGAAGGACCCCATCCACTTTAATATTTAATATAGACATCACCCTCCCAGCAAAGGAAGAGTCTGGCCATGGGAATCTGGATTTTCTTGCTGAGCACAATGCCATGTCACTGCTTCAGGCACAGACCTGTCCCCAGAAGCCAGCCTCCCTATGCCATGCCTGAGCTCTGCCATCCAGTTGGCTTTGGGGAAAACTGTGCCTGTGCAGTGGTTTGAAGCCAGTTAGCATCAGCTGGCATTTTGCAAACGACATTTAAAGGTCACCTCCAATTCTCCTGCTGGGGAAAAGGGGAGGGAAGGTGCAGTACAGAATGTGGACTTGGGCTGAATCTAATGAGCTTGGGAAAGAAGCTGGGAGGCTGCGATGGGGGGCTTACAGCAAGAGGGCTTTCCTTAGCCCCAGTTGCTGGAGAAGCTCAGGAGCCCAATCATGTCCGAAAAGAGTAGGGAGGATCCAGTCAGGTCTGAGAAGAGTGCAGTTTTTGAAGTCAGGGGTGTCACCTTTACCAGCATGGGAACATTCAAGTCCTGGGATATATGTCCTCTAAGAAGTGTGGTCAAGAGAGGAAAAGGTCGGTGGAAAATGCATGGAGAAAATACCTGAGTCCTTTCTTAGAAATCTTGTATCCTTCCCAAGGGACAAGTCCACCAGATGGCTGATGAGGTTCACTGAGCATATTTTCTGAACCAACAATTAGGACACATTATCATAAAATCTGACCAGCTGATACTCTGTCGCATAGCAAAGAGATAATGGACATTCTATTTGAAATTGAGGCTACCTTGGAAAGTAGGAGACACGTGGAACCCATGTAAGCAGGTGACTGGGAACAGAGTATTGCTGTTTGCAGTCAAAGGAGCCAGAAGGGCAATGCGCCGGTCATACATGGGGCGTGCGCTTGGATGATGGTTACAATGGTTAATGCGCTTCCTGCTGTCAGCCCTGCCAGATGTTATCTGCTCATTAGCTTCTGCTTTCCTCCCAGAGTCTGGGCTCTTCACTCCTGTGCCACTCCCCTTCCTCCTTGGTCCAAGAGTGAGCCCCGTGGCTGCTCCATTCCTACTACGCTGCATGAGCTTGTGCCTGGCTGGTGCTGACCGTCCCCTCTCTAAGATCCTATCTGGCATTGGATGTTAATTGCAACTGGGTTCCAATGTGGGGCACAGTAGGATGAAATGACCACACCTCTCTCATAGGGAAGGCATTTATGGTGTTATGGTGCGGTTCTCTGGTAGAGGAGGTGTATCTTGCAATTATTGGGAAGAGGGTCATGGGAAATGGCTTACTTTCCATCCTTTATATAAAGCCTATCTATTTTCAACCTCTGGGACACCATATAAACCCACACAAATGTTGAATATCAAAAACTAAAACACTACTAATACTTTCTAGCTTCCCTTCCCCTTCTAAGCTCCTGGTGCTTAGCAGGGAGTCTGGCAGGGAGGAAGCTCTCACCGCATGTTTAAGAAATGATCAGGAACAGGTCACCAGCTAGGTGGGATGATCCATAGGACCCCTATAGCCTTCAAGCGCCCCCTTCTCCCCTCCTGCTGCATCATTTCCATCGTTGAGGACCGTCCGCTGTGCCTTCAGGAATCCCCTGATAAAATGCAAGCACCCTGGGGAGGGTCTAAACTGCACTAAGCTAAAAGCACATTAAGCTGCTGTCAGTTTCAGCTGGGACATTTTAGCAGGGATTAATTTATCAGGCCTCTTTCAGATGTGACACCTAGTTGAGAGGGATTTGGATTTAGGAGAGAAGGAGTTTGATGGCAGGACACAGAAGGAGAGACAGACAGGAAGAACCCTGAGAGGGGAACTGGCTGCCTTGGGAAGCTGGGCTGTGTGGGGTGACATGGCAGTGGCGACGATGTTGTGTGTGACTAGTTGGGAGGAAAGGTGAGTAAAACACACACCTGAGGGAGAAAGGTTATGGAGAAGCTGCTGAAGGGCTCCGGGGGCTGGCCGGGGCCACAGTCGTGCAGAGGGCAGCCTCCTCCCAATTGCAGTGGCCACATGCCTCCTTCCTGGCATCTTGGGACCCCAGGAGCTAAGGCCTCAGAGGAATCCCAGAACCAGGCCTCCAGAAGTCGCCTGCTGGCAGACAGTCCCCAGAGGCAGCCAAGAGCCTTTCCCTCAATCCTCTGCTCAGGGTTTGTCCTCTGATCTGTGAAACGCTTTGTGTACCATTATTTTTCTGGGCTGATCCCTGTGGGGACTTTAGCTTAGCTTCTCTTTCACCTTCTTAATGCATCACCCAATCCCCTGGCTGTTCCCTCAGGGTGAGATTTTTCAAAAACAGAAACAAAGAGGCTAGGAGCTGTCTTTAGCCTCTGCCTCTCCTTGGGGGCATTAGTGACACAAATCTGAGGCAGCCACCTTCGTCCTATTATAGAGATCATCCAGGAACTAGAAATAGTTGGGTCTGTTGTTTAAAATGAAGCCTCGCTTCTGAAAACTATAGGAGAAGTAGGAAAGGGAATACTGACCCGGGGCCAGCCAGCCGAGAGGTGGCTGAGACAGTCCACACGCGCTCCATTCCCTCCTGGCCCATGCACAGCACTGAAAGCTCTCTGCTGTCACCTAGCCCACAAGGGATGCTTGGAGCCATTTGATGACAGGCCCAGCTGGGACATGTTGTGCTCTGATTTCCAAACCAGGTATGTCTGGATCCAGAGGGAGAACAGTGAATGAGAGAAGAGGGAGGTAGAAGGAGAAAGAGAAGAAAGGACTGTTTTTTGCAGAATAAAGTCCATCTGGGCCCTGGTCCATGTCCACTGGCTGGTGCAGGTTGAATGTGGTGGGAATTATGGGATGCCTTCTGGAATGAACTGAGCATTCCAGATGAAGAATAGCTGTGGGCAGCTTGTAATCATGAACCTGGGCTTTTGATAGCAACTCAGGTGCTCTGATACTCACAAGAGGTAAAATAAAGTGGACTGGACTGTTTTCATGTTGGAAGCCTGAAAGGCCAATGGGAAGGGCCCTTTGGACAGATAATGGGACCCAGGGTCAGAGTTGGGTCTGCATTAACAAATTCCATGACCAGGGTACCTGCTTCATTCTTATGCCTCAGAATGACTCTTCTTCTAATCAACTTTCCTTGCAAAAGGAAAGGTGGAGCCCCTGCCTGGGGGGACCACCCACAAGGATCTTTCTCACTGTTTGAGTAAAGCAGCATGGACCCCCTTCCACTGTCCATCAAGGGTACACCCCTGCAGAGTGGACATGCTGGTGTCTGGAAGCAGAATTGTAACAGAGTCCCTGAATGTCACCTCCCTCCAGTATTACCATTCTCCATAAACCCCTCCTTCTCCCTTCTTATTTATACAGTTAAAAAAATAAAATAAAAATACTTGGGTCAAAGTTAGCAGTTGCTCGTTAAAGTCGACTGAGGATATTGAGCATCTGTGCATTTTGAGGCCTCAACTCACACGCAAATAAATACAACACACAGTTCCTTCCCAGTGGATTTGTTGAAAAAATGAAAAGATGTCAAAACAATACTAACCTCACAATTATGACCATGAGGAGGAGGGGGATGCTTCTCTTTATAAAGTGCTTCACGGTGTCAAATGCATCTGCTCGTAGTTTATCTTATTCTGCCCCCATGAGCTATAAACACTATCCTCCTTTCACAAAAGAGGCAATGGATGTGCAGGGGAAGTAAATCACCTGCCCAAATCATGATAGGCAGTGAGAACCAGAATTGGGACCACCTCACTGTTTCTTAATCCAAAACAGCAGGCACTGCTGGGGCTGCCCCTCTCTACTCTGCATTCCTGCCCAACCTAGGGTTCCCATCCCAGCAGGTAATTCTCCCTATTTCTCCAGTCAGCTGCACTCCGTCTCTGAGCTGCTCTGGACCAGAAAGAAAAGCTGTCTGCAGCCTCAGCCCATCCGTTTATGGGGAATTGGGTCGTGCTGGCATAGGCAGTGACTGGTGAATGTCCTGGGCCCTCTTGTGCCAGCCATATCACAGCACTCCCTGCCACCTTGTTTTAAAGCATAGGTTGTATTATTACTCAGGTCTGGTGAGGCCAGCTGGTTAATAGATGCCTGCACTGAACAAACAATGATATGTCCACAGATCTCCAGAGAAAGGGCACACAGTGCCACAGGGGGCCACCCGGGGAAGCTGTGTGGTTCGTTGGAAGGGCAAAGGACAGAGAAGTGTTGTGGGCTGGAGGCTGTGTTGTAGTTTCCACAGGAAAGGATGAACAGGCGGACTTAGAAGTGGCTATTTTGAGTATTTGTCAATTTTATCATCTCAGCAGACTCTGAAGCACAGGGTTGTCCTTAGTTGTCTGATCCCTGACCCTGGAGCAATTAGGGCAGAGAAATAGTGGGCCCAAGAGTAAAGGAGGTGGCTGGTGGTATGTGCTCCAGAGTGGCTGGTTTGCACCTGGAAGCTGTGCTGATGGGGGGGGTTATTAATTCCAGGAATTGGCTCACCTGAGAGGGGAAGTCAGAACACAGAAAACTAAAGACATAGTTAACACACAGCAGCTGCCGTCTCTGAGGCCTGCCCCAGGGAGGGCATCTAACTCATTTCAGTGTGTGCTGGGGTCCTGGGACATCCTCATATTAAAAAATATATTTCCTTTGGGTCAATGCCCCCAAAGAGGAAATAAAGGAGTAAGGGAGGTACAGCTACGTATCAGAAAAAAGTCAACTGAGTCATCAGAACAAGGATCATCTCACCTCTGCTGGGCTGGTTATTAATGTGCAGAATTCTTATCCATTCATTAGTGTGGTAAGCACTGTCTAGTGACAGGTTAATTACACAGTTCTGGGTAATTAGAAAGTAAATATATGTTAAGAGGACACCACTGTCAAGATAAAAACCGTCTATTGGAAGGCCTTCTTGCGTGGCAAATTCCACCTTCATCTTTTCAACCTGAAGGAAGTTTTTTTTTTCATTGTTGCTTTGAGGAAAATCTCCTCTGCACTTCCCTGTAGCTAAGATTTATTTAGTTCTGGCTCTTTCTACCCTCCTTCTCCCACCCCTTTGGTAATGCACCTCGCTGGTCCAATTTGGAACTCGGCTTCTATTCTGGGTAAATATCTCCCGTGTCAGATTCCTTGAATGTGAGGTTTTTAGCTGTTGTGCAGCTCAGAACGGTTTGGGAGAAATTCCTGAATTCTCTGGGACCAAGTGAGACGGAGGGCAGTGGGACAAGAAAGACCCCATCTGAGCAAAAATCCCACTTCTATTGTTTCATGGATACCTGACAATGAGGGTCTCCTACACTGTTTCCAAGGGAGATGTGAATACTAATGAACCAGAGTGACCCCCTAGAGAGCAAAGATCCATTTAGTCACTAATCCTACCCTCAAGTCAGTACAGAGTTGGTCTTTGCAAGGGCTCTGTGCTTTCTCTGTTGAAGGAGAGTTGTCTTTCAGCAGCTGGGACTGGGATAATGACCTCATAGAACAAAGCTATGGATAAGCTGGGTGCAGTGGCACACACTTATAATCCCAGTGGTTTGGAAACTAAGGCAAGAGAATTGGAAGTTTAAAGCCAGCTTCAGCAACTTAGGCAGGTCTTAAGCAAATTAGTGAGACCCTATCTCAAAATAAAAAAAAAAGAAAAACGGCTGAGGATGTGGTTCAATGGCTAAGAACCACTGGGTTCAACCTCTGGTACCAAAATATATATATGTGTGTGTGTGTGTGTGTATGTGTGTGTGTGTGTATGGATAAGACCCCAGTTGTGTCTCTGTCCTAAACTGCCCAAAGCCCCATCAGCCCTGAGTATTTGAACAACACTACAAGAATGTAAATTAGATTTATTAGGCTTATTTTCTGTGGTGTGCAATGAGTGACCACCCACACAGGTATCCCTTAGCCAGAAAGTGCTCCAGGGGTTAAATATTTCTGTAGGGTTTTAAGCAATTTCTTTCAAATTATTTTCGAATCAGGGTCTGTACTTTGTTACAAGTACCATTCCTGGTTTGCAATAGTATAGAGAAGATTTAGTAAATATATTCCCTGAACCTGAAACACGAACAAAACCCACCTCAGGCCCTTTCTTCATCTTCAATTCCCTCCCTACCCTAGCATGCACAGAAAAAAAAAAAATTCAGTAAAAAGCCAGGCAAAGTGGCTGTCATTATTGTCTTTCTTCTTCAAATCCATCCATGGGTTCATGTACTTATTGATTACCAACAACCAGAACCATGTGCTGAGCTAGGTGTTGGGCATGCAGTTCAGAACTGACCAGTCACTGCTCTCAGGCAGCTCATAAACAGGAGGGAGTGAGAGATAAAGAGTCAGCTCTAGACAGAGAGGTAGGAGGTGTTGCTGATGGACAGACGTAATCAGTTTTGAAGAAACAGAGCTGGGTGCACCCAACAGTGCCTTGTCTAGGAAAGGGTAGGGTTTTGTGACTGTTGAGAGGAGCAGCAGAAGCTGGCTCTGGCCCACGGCTGAACAGCTTAAGGTCACAACAGCCAACAGAACCAGGCCTAGACCCCAGGATTTCTGGTCACTGGCACATGGTGGCTGGTGCATTGGTGGACATCAGCAGCTGCTATGTAACTGTCAGTTAAGTATGAGTCTGAATTCTGTTTCAAGAACAATGGTGTGGCAAGCAGATGCCAGGGCTCCCCTGGGCAGTCAGGGGCTGGGCCATGTCCAGGGTCAGCTTATAGGGCATGTGGTGGGGAAAAATAAATAATATTGGTATCCAGGCTGTTCTGAGTTTGGGTACTTCAAGGTCAGTTATTTTCCCAGAATTTTCCTGCTTCCTAAAACATACCTGGACAGAATCAGAAAATAGGGGTAGAATCGAATCAGGAAGGATATGGATCTCACACAGTATAGGGGCTAGCCCCTGCCACACCCATGTGGGGCGAGAAGAACAACCCTGTAGCTCTTTTTGCTTTGGCTTCTGTCAGCAGAGCCTGACAGAGCTCAGGAGTGTACTGTCCTCCCCCAACCCCTCTGTCCTTTGGGGGCTGTCCTCCCCGCCTCACCTGCCTGAATGTCATCAGGGGCCTTTCCAAATGTGAACTGATGCCCTCCTAAGTAGCCCGGCTTCCTAGTGACATCTCCTGACATGACATTAACGGGGAAAACAGCAAAATGCATCCCCTGGGCCTTGGAACATTGATTTCTTGTTTAGGCCCTTAGCTAAGCATCAACAACAGACGTGGCAGGTTTGATTAGGTTTCTCCACAGCAGGGTTCACTGGAGGAAGAAGGAAGTGATCAGACTTGAAGGAGCAAGGGAGATCAGAATAGAGTGGTCCACTTCCTTAACTCATAGTGTTTTTTGTTTGTTTGCTTGCTTTGGGTACTAGGGATTGAAATCTGGGGCGCTTAACCACTGAGCCACATATCCAGTCCTTTTTATTTTGAGATAGGGTCTTGCTAAGTTGCTGAAGCTGGCCTTGAACTTGCAATCTTCCTGCCTCAGCCTCCCAAGTTGCTGGGATTATAGGCATGCACCATCATGCCTGGCGCAAATCATAGTTTTGAAATGGAAGTGGGAGAGGTGGAGCTACTTCTTTTCTCCTTCCTCCACTGGAAAAGAGCAAGGAGTAAGGCCTTCTCTTTCGAATTCAGATTTGAATACTATCTGAACTGTGGGACCTAGAGGGCCCCATCCTCAAAAGAGGAGCCCTGTCTTTATTTTTTTTCCAAGGGAAGTGATTAAAATGTATCCCTCTGGAATTCTCCCCAGGCTTTGTTGATTTTATGTTTTGATGCAGGCATCAGGATTATATTGACCTCCAGCTTCAGAGTCGATCATTTATAGCAGACCAGCACTGACTTATTCTGCAATGATAACAACAAACAAACAAACATTGCTTTAAGAAAAGGAAGTATGAGGACTAGGAAATACCCACTGGAGCCTCCACCCAATTAAAAGTTTTTCTGTAGTTTGGTAGAACTCAGCTGATTCTCTATCCCAAAACCCCTCAATTACCATGAAATGCATTCCTTGCTCTAGTGCCATAAATAAAGCATTTCCACAAAAGAATAATATTTGTGTTATCACCAGGAATAGAACAAGAAACTCACTAAATGAGAGATGCTGGAAGTAATCAACAATGCCAATTCCACTGTGGTTCCTGGACCTCTAAATGAGGCCACACCCCAAACCCAGCCCCCTGAGCTTGACTCTATTTAAATATACATATCTCTATGTGTGTATATATCTCACTCCCTGAATACATATAGATAGATAGATAGATATTATCTCTTTAAAATATTAAAATAAATTACATCTTTGCGCAGAATACAGACATTAATTCTGTTTCCAGGAGATTTGTCAAATCAGTGGCCTGTGTTTGCATAACAAGCTCTTTGGTTATGCTGTGCAGAATATAAATTACCATGTTGTCAGCTCCGGATGAAAATCGCCAGAATTTTAGCAGTGTCGCTTCCATTGATTAAGACAAGCTTTATGTTATGTGTCCAGGTAATGTTTATAGGTGGCTGGCTCTTCCTGGAAGTGGCCATAAGTGTGAGGAGAAAGGGAAATGTCAGAAAGATGTGGGACCAGGACTCATTCTGTGGTTGGACAGCAGCCCTACTTGCCCCCAACCTCTCTTTGATTTTTATAAAACAGTTTCCTTCCTTCATCTCTCTCTCTCTCTCTCTCTCTCTCTCTCTCTCTCTCTCACACACACACACACACACACACACACACACACACACACACCTACTGTTCTGGGTTTTGAATTATTTGGTGGAATGCTGGACTATTTCCTGCCACTTTGGGAGCAGAACATTTTAATGCATCTGCATTTTCCTGAATTTTAAGGCACAGACTGCTCAAAACAGGCTCACAAACTTCAAATTCCCAGAAAGCAAGATTTGTTCCATCTCAAGTGTTGTAAATAAGGCTCTAATACCTAATATTTTTTAATGCCTAGTGTGTGCCACACACCATGGTAGGTGCTTTCTGTGTATTATTCTATTCACTCTTCCAACTCCATGACAGGCACTGCTATTTTACCCTTAGAGATCAGGAAGCTGAGAGGTAGATAGCTTAGGAAAATTGCCTGGGGACCACAGATAGGAACCTACTGGTCTGGGATTGGGCTCAGGTCGGTCTGTCTGATTGGAAGTATGGCCTTTATCAGGCTCAAAACCCTGTGCTGCGTTTTGATTTCTTCTGTACCCCTGGAAGCAGTGTAAGGCTTCTCACCTGGGGTTCCAGAGGGGCCTGTTCCATCAATCCTTGATGCTCTGCTGTTCTTGTGGGATCACATGAGGAATTGCAGGAGAGTTCTCAAACAAATTCACCTACTTAATTTGGGAATTTAAAAAAGAACTGGAAAGGTTTAGTTACTTCCTGCCTCTCCTCACCTCGCTGCCTCTGTTCACTAAAACTTAACTGTAATTTCCTTAGTGTTCATAAAATTTGGAGCTGGCAGGAGCTCTGACTTACTGGTCTACTTCTCATTTTATACATGAGATATTGAGATCCAGGCAGGGGAAGAGACAAGGCTGCATTGGTGGCTGAGTTTGGGACAGAGGTAGGGTTGAGACTCTCGCTGGTTTTCTGGATCTGTCTGTGTAGTTCAGAAAGAGCTCATCTAGGCTGGCTTTGGAATGAAGCAGAACTGGGCCAGGACAAGCTCTGGAGCCATGCCGAGGGGTGCTATGAGCTCTGGGCCGGAGAACGATCCGATAAGCAGAGACCTGACCGGATGCTGCAGTTGTGTTAATGACGCAGTGAGTGAACTTAACAGGCATTTGGCTTGCTCGGCCTGGTTTCCAGAATGCCAGCTTTATATGTGATTGCATGGTGTTTTATTATAATCATGGTATTTTTTCATGACCATTTACAATTGCAAAAATACATCCAGAGCAGTTTGCACAATGCTATAAAATTCATCTCTGCTCTGTTTCCTTTTTGAAATGTTCAGTTCGGCAAGATCAAAGGTCAATGGATAGAAGAAAATTTAACTCTGATTTCAGCCATTCTTTTTCCAGTCTTGATATTTCTCCTTCCAAATTACATTTGTATCAGAAATGATTCTGTCCACAGTTTTCATGACAATACATAAAATTCATCTCTTGGTTGAACAGACACAGGAAAACTTCCTGGAGTTCCTATCAATGATCACTACACTCTTTGTTCCATTGAGCCAGAGTGTCCTCTAAATAATAGCAATAGTAACCATGATCAGAATATGTTGCTTTTATTTTCCCATTTAGCAGCAGGTCGAGATTGACTGATACCACATGTGTCCAAATGGGTTTGGGGAATGCTCAAACAGATGATTTTAGGAGGGATTTTTTTTGTTACTGATGAGGAGCATAGACGTTGGAATTAGTAAGCTGCGGTGTGGCAGAGACTCCAGGCTTAATATTCATACTTTTTCTTGTATAGTAACAGAGCCCAATTTTTAACTGGACATATTGTAACCCAGATAAAAGACTACATTTCCCAGAATCCCTTGTGCTCATGTGAGAGCATGGGAAAGGGAAAGTGATGGTCTTCCAAGAAGGTTCTCATGGGGGAAGGGGCTGTCTCTTTTTTTCTTTCTTCATTTAGCTCCTTGGATCACAGAGGTGATGGCTAGAGCTCTAGTAACTTTCTAGGGTCATGAACATGAGGATGATACCTTAGATGTGGTAGAGCAGAGAGCTAGAAGGAGCTCAGTCTCTGATGACTATGGATCTGCCTTGATACTCCCTAACTTCTGGGATTCTTTTACTTAAGAGAGAAATAAACCTTTATTTGGAGAGACTGCTATTTTTTTCAGGTTGCTCATCTAAAATGAGTCAAATACTGGATTCAAATATTTTCTCATCAATATATCAAGCTCTACATTTCAACTGCATCATTGATGAGACTTACAGGCTTCCAATTTCATGACTTTTAGATAACTGAACATTTAATAAGTGCTCCGTAGATGCACAGTACAACTCAGTTCCTGCTACTTGCTCTCCCTTCATATTTCCAGGGTGCCACACATACAAGTAGCTGGATATAAAAACCATGTAACAAGAATATTTAGAACAATCAAGAGATAAACTGTATGAATAGTGGCCAAACTATAAACACAGGATTTTATTTCTCCATTAAGTTTGACATTGGTAAAATACATGATCATACTTTCAATTTCTGTCTTACTCTGAGGTTTTGAGCTTCTGTCCATGATGTAAGCTAGCACTCTTTCTCCCAGTTTCCTGTTTGCCTGGAAAATACAGGCCTTACTGAATATTTTCTTAGGTATTCCACCTGTTAAAAGATTTAGCTTGTTCCACTTACCTTTTGGTATTGAAATTCTTAAAACCGCACAACCTTTCCTTGCAGAATATCTCTGAATCTATATTTTCTCCCTTGGTTGGTCAACTTCTGCTTACATAGGTAATTACCTACTTTTAAGCCATTTCTAACACTCTCTGGCTCCATAACAAGAATATATTTTGCTTAAAGTTGCATTTCCTTCATCTAGAATTTTTCTGACCTCCAATTTCTCCCCTGATGACTTTGACCTCCCTATTCAGTTTATATCCACTTTATTTTATTTATTTATTTATTTTTTTTGTACTGGGGATTGAACTCAGGGGCACTCGACCACTGAGCCACACCCCCAGCCCTATTTTGTGTTTTATGTAGAGACAGGGTCTCACTGAGTTGCTTAGTGCCTCGCCATTGCTGAGGCTGGCTTTGAACTCGCGATTCTCCTGTCTCAGCCTCCCTAAGTGCTGGGATTACAAGCGTGAGCCACCGCGCCC
>PVHX01015598.1:0-46111 GCA_004024805.1 Geosciurus inauris
ATTCACAATTGCAAAACTGTGGAAGCAACCCAGATGTCCTTCAATAGATGAATGGATAAAGAAACTGTGGTACATATACACAATGGAATATTATTCAGCAATAAAAGAGAATAAAATTATGGCATTTGCAGGCAAATGGATGGAATTGGAGAACATTATGCTTAGTGAAGTAAGCCAATCCCAAAAAACCAAATGCCAATTGTTCTCTCTGATTAGTGGATGCTGATACATAAGGGGGGTGGGAACGGGAAACATAAGAGAAATGGAGGAACTCTGGATGCGGCATGGGGATGGTGGGGGGCAGGAAAGGGGAATGGGTAAAGATGGTTGATTGAGATCGTCATCACTACCCTTGGTGTATGTATGAAGACACAATTGGTGTGACTTTATCTGGTTTGCAACCAGGGAAATGGAAAAACTGAGCTGTATATATGTGCTATGACTTGAAATGCAATTAAATAAACTAATAAAAAATTTTTAAAAAATGGAATATTTAAAGGAACGATGCATCTTCTACTGGACGCCATGCTGGGGCAATAAAGATTGGGAAGACTCGATACAACTGCCTTGGGGTGATATTCAGGTTATTCTTTGTGAGTTAAAAAGTCAAGGTAAAGGTATACAGTTGGCTTTTTAAATCCACATGCTCCAGATTTGAGGATTCAACTAATCACTGATTGAAGATATTTGAAAAAAAAATGCATGTGTACTAAATACGTATGCTTTTATTTCTTGCCATTATTTCCTAAACAAAGCAGTGTCATAATTGTTTACATAGCATTTACATTGTATTAATTATTATAAGGAATTTAGAAATGATTTAAAACATACAGGAGGATTTTGTTCCTCATATGCACATACAATGCCATTTGATGTAAGGGACTTGAGCACCTGAGGATTTTGGTACCTGCAAAGAACCCACCCTGAATGGATACCGAAGGACAACTGTATACCTATACATACACGCATGCACACACACACAAACCCACCCTTCCTACATGTATTACATACACACTGTATTTTAAGAAAGGGAGTAAAATAATACGTATGTATTAATTTTTACTTATATCTGTTTAAATAAGATCTAGAAGGAACTAGGAAGTAATAGAAGTAATTACCATCAGTGGGTGGAATGAAAAACAAGAAAGCAGAAGTGGAAGAAAGATTCCTTGATGTCTATCTTATTCTACTATTTGACATTTGGGCCACATGTATTTCTTATTCAAAACAAAGGGGAAAGGCTACTGGAGGCAGGGTCAGAGAAGCCTGCTGGGGGAAGAGGAAGCAGGAGGGCAAGCTGACCAAGGAAAGAGAGGAGTAATCGTGGCCATCTCACTGGTTATCCCATGCAGCTCTTGCCTTCCTTTAATCGCCAGGGAGGCTGCTGGGAGCCCTTATACCGCCCGAGTCAGTGCCAGGATTGCCAAGCTGCTCCTGAACAGGCTGCTGCTGTTTATCAGTCTAATGGGAACTCAAAGTGTCCTCTCCTAGAATCACAGAGTTTTAGCTCTAGGTGGACTGCAGAATCCACATTCAACGAGTGCCCTCTCCTCATCGTCAGGGCCTCCTGAGGCCAACAGTTACTGTGGCACAGGTGGAATGATGTGGTAAACATAAGTTGTTTTTTTTTTTTATGGTACCAGAGATTGAATGGTGTTAAGCCCAGGGGTGCTTAACCACTGAGCCATATCCCCAGCCACTCTCCCTTTTTAATTTTGGGACAGGGTCTTACTGAGTTACTGAGGCTGGCTTTGAACTTGTGATCCTCCAGCCTTAGCCTCCTGAGCTGCTGGGAATATAGGCATGCGCCACTGTGCCTGGTGGTGAACATCATTTTTAAGGAGGAGGCCAAGAAGTATACCAGTTTTAAAAGAGAAGCAATTTTAGCTCAACACTCCTTTGCAATTCATAACAGCAAATATGTGAGCATCTGCTATATGCCAGACACCATAGTCAGCATTATGTGGAGACTCTGAGGATGAATGGAGAGACAGGAAAAGAGAAGAGAACAGCATACTAAGTAGTGCCATGTGACAAGTTGAGTTCTCTCTCTCTCTCTCTCTTTCACACACACACACACACACAGAGAAAACCAACTTTATATCATTATCATTTTCATTTCTCAGACAAGGAAATAAGCACAGAGAAGTTAAATATTTGTCCCAGGGCACTGGGCTAGATGTAACCTTTGGATCCCAGGGCTTGGTTTATTATGCCTGTGCCTCAGGGCCTTTGCTCTTGCTGTTCCTCCACCCAAATTGCTCTTTCTCAAGATACTCACCTGGCTCATTCACTGCTTTCATTCAGGTCTCTACTTGCATCTCAGCTTGCAGGGCTTCCCCAACTTGTCTGTATAAAATTCTACCCATCACTTTGCTCCCTTAGGCTTCTTCGTGTTTCCTCACAGCTCATCACCATTACCACCATTAACAGACAAAATATAAATATTTTCCTTCTGTAGTTCATGTACTATCTCCCCAGTGGAGCTCTGTGACAGCGGGAACTCTGTTCTGTCCCCTGGACATCCCCAGTGTCTGTAAGAGTGCTGGGTACAGAGTAGAGGCTTCATGAATATTTGGTGAAAGAATGGAATCTAATAGCCCATGGATTACAACCTGGGCCTTTGAGGAGATGGACCCAGTGAGGGAGATGTGCTTAGAGAAGCAAAATCAAGGTGGGACACGAGCTTTAATGAGGGGGAAAGGAGGAAGCCATTCTGTTTCCTTGGGAGGCTAGCATGACTTCCCAAGGGAGGAGGGACAGGGCTCCCTGCAGGAATAAGAGAGGGTTTTCATGCAGGAGAGAGAAGGTTACAGGGAGAGGAAAGAGCAGCAACAGCAAAAGAAAAGGATGCACCAGTTGGCCATTCAGAGGCCGGTGTGGCAGTTGTGCCCCTGTGCAGTGCCGAGAAGGCCCGGCAGAGCTGGCCCAGGGACACTGTGCTAAGGAGCTCAGTGCTCTTCTGTCTGCAGGAGGAGGCAGTGACATGTTTTTAGCAAGAAGGTGACATCACTAGTCTGTTTTAGAATAACAGTAAAGATAGGGCCATTCACAAGATTAGGAGCTGCCATTTTCTGGGCACCTACTATGTGCCAGACACCTTATGTTCGTCTTCTCTTGAGTCATCCCAAAAAGCTACCACAAAACTTATTCTCCCTCACTGGTACAGTGGTGGAGGTGCCCGCCCACTTTGAAGACACTCAAAATCACACAAATAATAGGATTAAGTCAAAATCAAGATTCAAGGGCTGAATCTTGTGGCTCAGTGGTAGAGCACTTGCCTAGCATGTGTGAGGCATTGGGTTTGATTCTCAGCCCCACATATAAATAAATAAAATAAAGGTCCATTGACAACTAAAATAATATTTTTAAAAAAATCAAGATTCAAAGCCTGGCTTTCCAGAACTCAATGTCTGTTATTTCTTAGCCTCAGCTGATAATGTCCTAGAGCTGGACAGGCCCATCTGAGGCTGCTTGCATTAGGATCTCCATGAAGCCATTGTGAAATACAGGTTCCCAGACTCCATCCCTGGTGATGCACACTCTGCCAGTCTGGCAAGGACCCTAACATCTGTTCTTTTTAAAGCTCCTCAGGAGATTCTAATGCCCATCCAGGGAGGGGGGCCACTGCCCTTTGCCTCATTAAATGAAGAACTAGTCAGGGGGAAACCTGGGAGACAGGGAAGACAGAGAGAGAGCGAGAGCAGTACTTCTCAGGTACACAGGAAGAGTGTGAAAGCATGAGTTCAGGTAACACTGGTGATAATGCAGATAAGAAGATGGGTAGAGGGGTAGGAGGGTAACCACAAACTGAATGGAGGGAAGGACCATGAGGGATGGGGAGACTGAGATGTCAGTAACAGAAATGAAGGATGCATTGGACCATCTTTGAACAGTTCCTCTCCCATGGCAACAGCTTAAGTCCCACAGCTAGAGTGCTGTACCCAGCACTCTTCTAGGCACTGGGGATACCACAGTGGACAAAGTCCTCACCCCCATAGAGCTTCGCTATACTCAGGAGAAGTGTCCTCTAGAAACCTTCTGAGCCTTAGTCAAGAGAAATGCAGTAGTTCACCAATCACACAATCCGGAAAAGAACCAGCCAGGGGTGACTTGGAAAAGGAAGTGAGAAGTCGCCTATGCAACCCCCTTAAGCCAGGGATCCCTCAATGGCAGACATCATTAATGGATTGCTTATTTCTTAGAAGGTCTCAGAACCTGCAAGACCTGCTCTATGCTGTTCCAAGCAGAAGAAGTTGGCAAATAGACACAGAAATCTATTTTCCATCCGGGTTATGTGTCTGTCTATACAGATAATGAGATGGTAACCAATTGCAATGAAAACCAAATAAAAAACAGAGCCCAATTTTCTATCTTAGCTTCAAATGAGAGCCTGCCCATCATTTTCAGGATTAGCTATAACAGAACAAATGTCTGTGAAAAAAAATTCTCCAAGGCATGTTTAATATAACTGAAACATGTCACATAACCCCAAAATGTCACATCTTGAATTTTCTCTATGCAACAAACACATTTCACAAGCAAAATGCAAAAATGAATGTCATTTTCTAGGTGGTTTTATGAGCAGAGAGGTGATATGATGGAATTTGCTTCTATAGCAATGTCCCAAATATGTTCCAGGCACTCCCTAGCCCTGGGCTCTCTTACCGCTCAGGAGAGAATTCTTAGCACTGGAGAAAGCTGTTTGGCAGGGGTGGTGGTCACTGGGAAATGTGGAGGTGGAGGAGAGCACAAGATGCCCAAGATAGCTAAAGCAGATTTAGAAACCCAATATTTTATTTTTTCTTCAGTAAGAAAACTTAACTCCTCTTCCTCCCCTGGGAAGAGAATCAACTTAATCTTGTGGAAGTCTTGTGAAAGCTCATGGCCTGGGCAGTGCCAACGCCTAGTCAGACCTATCAGCTCCTAGGAGAGCCCTCAGGGATGGCCCCTATAGTTCACTTCTTTCCAAAGGAGTCATGTGATCCTGGAACCAAGTCCAGCTACCTGGTGGAGACCCTGAGCCAGACCCACCCAACTCACTGCCCAAGTTGTCCTGGGAGACTTTCATGGAAAACACTCCTGGACGTGAGCAGGGAATTGTCAATGTGTTCTGTTTTCAATGTCTTCTGGGTTCAACTCTGCCCTCTGGCTACTATGAGAAGGTCTTACCTTGCTAATAGAAAATCATCTCCATAGGAATTACTTCTCTTATCCAGAGGCACTGTGACAAGACTAAGGAAAAGGCCTGCAGTGTCCTAAACCCAGAGATATCAGGCATACGTGTGCATAAGAAAAACCTGTGGGATTCCCTCAATTGTAGCTCTCCCAACTTCCCATTCAGCCATCTGCGATAGGACCAAGGAATAATTACTGCAATCTTCCCCCAGGTGATTCTGATGCAGGGCATGCGCATCAGTGCTGTGAGCTTCCAAACTCCTACTTAGGAACACAGGCACAAGCTGTGACTGCTTGGCCTGCTGCCAGGACAGTCTCCTGGGAGAGCATCAGTCAGGCATAGCACCTGCTGCCCAGTTGGCATTTGACATCTTCAAATAAAAATCTTTCCGAGTATAACCATGATAGTTGGCTTTTGAACCTGTCTGCTTGGGGCATATAGTTTATATAATTCTGGCTTAAAGTTTTGAAGGTGGCTTCATTGTTATTTTTAAGTGAACTTAAAAGGTAGTGCCTTATGTATTTATCTATTTATTTATTTTTAGGGCATCAAACCAGCTCTTTCTCAGTGACTTTCTCAGTGTTTTGAGATATGGTCTTGAGAGCTAAGGATTAGCTGAAGATATATGATACTTTGGGATAAGTTTACTTTATGGAAATAGCTCAGTAAATGACAGTGTAGGCTTCCAAAGGAGAACAGAGAGGGCAGGAACTTAGGGCTGTCATGTGACACCACAGCTCCTTGAGTTAATCTTATGTACCCTTGTGGCCCTAGTGTCTGGCTTAAGACAGAGACTTAATAAGCACTGGTTGAATGAAGGAATAAATTAATCAACACAATATATAATTTGGGAGAACTGATTTCTGCAGCTCCTTACTCTTTTTTTAAATAAATTTATTTTATTTGTTAAATTTTTTTATGTGGTGCTGTGGCTCAAACCCAGTGCCTCACACATGTTAGGCAAGCGCTCTGCCACTGAGCTACAACCCCAGCCCAGTTCCTTACACTTTTAAGCTTTGAAGTCTGGTATCTGAGGTTACTTGCCCAGCATCCATGTCTATCTTCCCCTTTCTAACATTACTCCAAGTTTTCCAATAGTGTGTTATATAGAATTGGTTCTTCCCTGAGTTCCAGTGGAGGGTCCTGATCAGTCTAGGAAAATTAGCACATCCCAACTCCCCCGTTCACAGTGATAGACTCTGGAATAGGCAAGCCAGGTCTATCAGGGCTGAAATTTAATTCTGAGATATTGCTTGAAGTGTTAATTAAGCAGACTGTCTCTCTACCAGCTGCTCTTGAAAAAAGCAGCAATAATCTTGGGGTTATTCATAGCTATCTGGAGATTAGAAGGGAAGAATATGATAAGAAGTTAGCCAAACAGGAAAGTGGAACCAATGAAAGAAGAGATACATAAAGGACTGTGGTAATGTCATTTTAGTTGCTGGAGAAAGTCATGGCTGAAGTCAATAACTCTGGATTCTTTGCTTAAGTCAATCCATGTAACTGAGTGGGGTATTGTGTAACTTGGAGCCAAGAATATTGCAAATGGCACTAAAACTTAAGAACAGCTTTTTAAACTCAATCATTAGAAGTACACCAATTTTTTCTTAGTATGATGTCATAATTGGGATTAATGCTTCACAATAAATATATAATAACAAATAAATGAAAGTTATAGTCAATAATCATCAATGAGAGCAAAGACATAGCTATATACTTCTATAATCATGGCAAAGTATTAATTTTTAGTCCTGTACGATGGCAAAAAATGCACTGCACACAATAAGCATATGTGAGATTTGAAAGTATCAAGTATTTTCTAGAATTAGAAAGAAAGTGTGTGCTGGAAGAATATACATTCCATAAATGATATGTTAATGAGTTCGTATCAGTATCAAAATTAATCTCTCAAAGGATGATTTGTGAGCATTTCAAAGAGAAATGCAGAGGCAATTCCTGAGGTTCAGAATGGATTTACCAACAGGTTATTTCAAACAAAACAAATTTAATGTTCTGATAGCTTTGTTGAACTTTCAGAAAAATGCTATTGTTTTATCACATTTAGATTTTTAGAAGTCTCTCATAAAACTCTGCGAGGCCCTTAGATTCTTCTCCTACCATCTTCAGAACTCACATGCAAATCTAACATTTCTGTTAAAATTTCTCTAACCCCAGGAGGAATAGGAGTTGTATTTGGTTACTATAATCCATTTGCATTTTAAGTTTATTGGTTTACATGTGATTCTTTCTTTTTTTTTGGTACAGAGGATTGGACTCAGGGGCACTCGACCACTGAGCCACACCCCCAGCCCTATTTTGTGTTTTATGTAGAGACAGAGTCTCACTGAGTTGCTTAGCGCCTCGCCATTGCTGAGGCTGGCTTTGAATTCGCGATTCTCCTGTCTCAGCCTCCCTAGGTGCTGGGATTATAGGCATGAACAACCGCACCTGGCTTACATGTGCT
The DNA here is from genome assembly GCA_004024805.1 of Geosciurus inauris. Taxonomy (NCBI): domain Eukaryota; kingdom Metazoa; phylum Chordata; class Mammalia; order Rodentia; family Sciuridae; genus Geosciurus; species Geosciurus inauris. The sequence goes on from PVHX01015598.1 coordinate 7,644, forward strand.
TCTTTCTATCCTGAAAATTGGGGGAAGTGTGAACCACACTTCATTCATTGCTGATTCCTAACTAATACTTACCCTCTGGTTTTCAGAAAGTGTTTGCTGCAAGATCAAATGAATGGGCGATGGTCTTGGGAATAAGATGACATACTGTGAACCTGATAATTATATTATGAGATACCTTTATAAGGGCTCCAACTTCCATACTCAAAGAATTCATACATTCAGAACAATCAAAAGAGAGTTCTTTCTCAGTGGTGTTCTGTAGGGCATTGATCAATGTATTTGGGGTGCTGTGGATGACACACTCTCCTTATTTTTGGAGATTCACATCACTAGGCTCTGAAATAGAGCCTGACTGACCATCAGCTGGGTTGAGTAAAGAGGAACTTTCCATATGCTATTAGGTTTGTGTTAAATGGCTTAAGCCATTCCTTTTTCCTAATAAAGTTTTATGATTCTAGAACAATTTTTAAAAATACAACTTAGATCCAAAAATCAAATTTAAACCCAATACCCTGGGGTAAAATTGATATTGTGGACATGTAATTAGCAATGTTCTTTCCAGCTTCCTTAGGACATAAAAGTGCTTTTAAGAGATAAATTAGGTGGCCCAAGGTCACTTGGAAAAAGACGAAATAAATTTGAGCCAATGCCATCTTTTCGCTTCAGTAAAGCTCTCTATGGTGGCATTTACTCAACAAATATTTATTGGGTAGTTAATGTATGCAAGGTTGTGTGCAAGGCACGGAAGTCATGGAACACCCAGCACCTCTCTCTACAGGTATTTTGTTGATTGACTGTCAGAGCACTTCACACTCCATTAGGAAACAAACAAACAAAAACATCCAATTACTAAGTCATTAGCACTGCCGTTTAAAATTGAAGATGGGAATGCAGAGCGCTGGGTTGCAAGGGCCCTTAGAGACCCAGCACAGCCCCTTTATTTCACAGATGGAAGAACCGACTCATGTAGCAAAGATCGAGATGCCTCTGTACGTGCTGATGCAGGAAGATAAAAACAAGATATTTGAGAAGCAAAACAAGCAAGCTGAAGAACACAAAGCAGCTTGTGCCACTTGGGCCAAACAAAGTCCCAGCCACAAATGTCTTGATGTTAGGCTTTTTTAACAATGGGAAGGGAATGCCTTACAAAACTGACAAAGGTCATTCATGAGGAAGAAAAAGGGGCATCCAAACGTGAGTTGGGGGCTGGTTTGCAGGTTATGGGAAAAGTTTATTCTTTATTTCTCTAACGTTTGTCTTCTTTGCAGCTTTGTGTTGCTTTTGTAACAAGTAATATACATGTGTGTGCTCGTGTATATGTATTTATAATATACATACAGCCAGACATCACTTAATGAGGGGGATACACGCGAGAAATGCATTGTCAAGTGAATCCATGGCTGTGCAGAAATTGCAGAGGGTGTCCCCATAGACCCAGATGGTTTGGCCACTAAGCTGTGTAGTATATACTACCCCATGTGCAGTCTGCCGTTGACTAAAGTGTCATTATGCGACACACATGTCTGTCTGTCTATATTTATATGTATGATAAATGTGTACATATGTATATACACATACATATATATACATATATTTAAAAATACATATATATTACTTAAAATGTATTTTAATAAGTCTTGGAGGTTTTCAGGCTGTGGGTCAGGTTTGCGTCTCGGTCCCACTCTGGATGACAGGTCATCATTTTTTGTGAAACCTCTGCACAATTACTTAGCCTCTCTGAGCTGTGGTTTTCTTTACATTAGATGGAGATAATAATAGTACCCATTGATTAGGGCTGTAGTAAGAATCTAAGGTTTGGTCACTTAGTGCAGTGGCTGGCACCAGGCAGGTTCTCAATGGACATTAGCAGCAAAAACAACATTAGTAACCATATTACTAATTATTTTTACAGCATATTATTTTAATAATTATATTATAATACTTTATATTATTTTTACTGCTACCTAGCAGTAGAGCCAAATGAGAACCCGCCTCCTCTGGCCCCAGCACGGTGGGTTTCCACCTTACCACACTCCTCCTTCTCTCTCGGGAGAATTACTGGGTTGTGCAGATGATACCAAGGAGAGAGAAAATGAATTCGAGGTGATGACCACTGTTGTCTTCATGAGGGGAGCTGACTGGGCCACTGATGCTCAGACATGACCTCTGTTCCTAAAGAGTCATCCTTAGTGACCAAACATTCTTTGCTGTTAATTTTTCAACAGATAATTGCATAGGATACTATAGGCTGAATTATGGCCAAGAGCATAAGTTATGGGAGTGAGTATATTTACCCTTGCTGACCAAATGTGCAAAAATAAAAATAGAGCCCCATATTGAAAGTCAGAAGGTACACCTCTCTTCTCTAAGCATTCCCAAAGTGGGTCATGTAACTGATTCTTGGAGGTCATGGGCAGGGTGCTGAGTTAATTCTGACAAATATCTTTCCTTGGTGGAAAAAGAAGGCTTTGGGATTTTGGTGCTGTGGTGTAAGACTATGTGTATTCTACATGACCAGCCTTTGAGAAGGCAGACTGGCTAAAGACTTCTGAGAAGACTTGCATTTCAGGTACTCACAGTATGATTTCCATATTGGAGGCTGGTATTCTTCAGCATCTAGAATAAAAAGAAAGAAATCACTCCGTCAGTCTGCACATCAAACTGTCAACAAGTATCTTCTCTGGAGGGGTAACTGTCTGTCAGCAGCACTTGCCATCCGGTCCCAGGGGGACTTTCCACTCATTTAGGGGACAGTTCCAGGCACGAGAGAAGGAACGTGCATGGAAACCTTGTGGACCCAATGCCACTTTCTTCAGATCACTTACTGTGACAGCATCAATTGCCTAACAATTTTCATAGAGACCAGTAAATCAAAAAAGATTTTTAAAGCAATTAACTTGATTGCACCCTCTAGTAATCCTTTCAAACACTATTTACTCAACTTGGCATAATAAACATATAATTTACCTCACAGTTTCCAATCAGACCTTTAGGCCATTTATTAAGATTTGAGGGCAAGATGCAAAGTGGCAAGTATGGAATATTAAATGCAGAAAGTCATACAGCCCTCACTGAACTCCTAAAATCCACGGTCTGACAGCAGAACACTGATGATCCAATTGGAATTGCATTATCTCCTTGAATTAACTCCAATGTGTGACTTAGAAAATTTTCAGAAACCTCTCAGCAATCAGAAGTGTCAGAGCAAGAGAGTTAGAGCAAAATGGAGAGGATGAAATTGGTATTCATCACTCTAGAAAACAGACAATGGGAGAAAATCTGCTTGTTCAGTCGACTCAACAACCCTGTGCTGACAGCTGAGCTCACTATTCTGGTGTGGTGATTATAGAGTCCTCCTGGCTCACAGCTATGAAGCCTTATAAAATACACTCCAGCCTGATAGCCAGGGGAGAGAATTCCTTCCCCCAAATCACAGGGCATAGATCTGCAGGGGACCCGAAGAGTTCTCTAATTCAGCTTGTGTCATCCTCCACTCCCAGGAAAACCCACAGCCTGTCCCCTACAGGGTTCCCATCCTTGGCTCCTGTGCTGCTTAAGCTCATGCAAGCAAATGGCTTGAGAATGCTTTCCTACTTGAGAAGCAAATATGCCGTTTATTAAGAAAACTAATACAAAAGGGGTAACTTCTCAAATCCCATTTAATTACACTTGTGTAGCTAAATTATTTTACAGTTAATATCTTGCTCTCTGGGCCCATCATATCACAGCACTCAACTAAAGGCTTGCAAAGGTCAATTCATATAAATGAGTCTGTTGCTACCCTGGCAGGGTCAGGAACCCACATATGAATAAGCAGCTGCATTCCCACACACACAAATACAGCACGTGAATAATAGCTCATGCTACTCAGACTCAGTTTGCTGAATAAATATGGGAGCTCACTCTTAATACTTTTGTCAAATTATTTTATAATAATGAGCTTTTAATTTAAATGATCAATTAATTTCAAACCATATGTAACATAAGCCAATTTTAATGGGTTAACATGAGTGTTTTTTTTTAAAAAAGCTATTTAAATAAAAGACATCAGTGTGCTGAATTTATAATAAAGTTCTAGAACCATCTATCCCATGACACTTTACCAGAAAAGCCAGACCCACTGTGTTAAAGTGTGGATGACATTTTCAAAAACATTTTTTCAAAGATAGAGATACATACACACCACAGACATATTGCACAGCAGTGTTTATCCACCTACCCCAAACTGTACTGTCTTGTTATTTCAGAGGACATTTATTCTATGAGGCAAGTACAACCCTCAGACTCCAAAACGGTCAGGACTGTTCATGACCTAAGCACCACTCTCTACATATCAGGAAGCGTCGCTAAGATAGAGGAGGTCCTCTTTACGCAGATCTTTGAATATAGTCCAGCTGCTCAGCTTGAATCTGCTGAGGTTTTCTTACCTAAAGCCATAAGTTTAAATAAATGACCTCTCACTTTCCATTTCAGTCTTACTGTACTGGGAAAAACCTGGGCTTGGGTTTCTACAGAAATGTTGGCCCCTAAGACCTAACTCTGGTACAGGCTGCCCTGCATGTTCCATGAACTCCTCAGCTGCTCCCTGTTGGCAACACAACATGGAGATGAAGAGAGTGCCTACAGAAACTGGAGATCAGAGCACTCCCTTGCACAAAATCCCCCCACACCATGTTGTTCTTCTGTGCTAGAGTAAATAGAGCGCTCTCCTGTGGCCTAAGGCGCTACATCATCTGGAGCTGCCCAGGTCTCCCACCCACTGCAGGCATTTCCCCTTTCTACTTCGCACCCAGCCACACAGGCTTTCTCTCTTTTCCTAGAGCAAGCCAAGCTCTTCCAAGTTCCCAGCCTTTGCTCTTGTGCACTCTCCATATAAAAGGCTCTGCAGTAGATCTTGGCATGGCTCACTTGCTCTGTCACATAGGGCTCAGCTCAAATATCACCTCCCAGGGGCTTTCCCTGCCAACCTCGCAGAGTGGCCTTCCCCTACTTCCAGTCCCTCTGCTAACACACAGATTGTATTTCTTCATAATGTTTATTACCATCTGAAATTATTTATTGATTTGTTGGTTTGTTGTGACTGGTTTCACTCCACTATTTGTCAAACTCCATAAAAGCAGGAATTTCATCTCATTCACTTTTGCATTCCAGCCCTTAGAAGAGTACCTGGCATAAGACAGGTCTTCAAAAAACTCAAACTAAAAACGTGTTCTACAAAAGAATGAACTCTCAGGGTTCAAGTCTTAACCTCCTTCCTGGGGCATTATGGGAATTCAGTGAGAGTGTATATGTCTGCCCAGCACATAGCAAGTTCCAAATGAAGCCCCACAGATATGCTGGGCCACCAGTCCTGGGCCACCCCCTGCCCTGATCCTTCGGGTGGCTAATGCTCTTGTCTTCACTCACTCCATTGAACCAATGACTGTCTCCATTCTTGCCTCCAGATCTGGAGCCTGTAATTAAGTTCCAGCGGCTGTTGTCATGGAAGGTTTTTCTTTGCCATAAAAGAATTCAAATTGAGAGGCCATTTGTCACGCTTCAGTGGAACAACTATAATTACCTTGGCCTTAGAGACACGTTTCACAAACCACTATAGTGCCCTGATAGGAGGCTTGGTCAAGTGACAGAGCACAGAATATTTTTAATATATTTGAACAAATCTTTAGCTGCCTCCAGCACGGCCCCACAAAGACACACACTATCTGCCCCAACTTCACACAACACTCTTTAGCGATCTGCCTCACTCTTGAATAGCCTGACTCTCTTTTTTAAAAACCTGGAATAGGTTTTCAAGGCCATTTAGTTCACTTCCGTCATTTGGCAAATGAGGAAAAGGAAACACAGAAAGATGGAGTGGCTTCCTCAAGGTCATGAGCAAGTTAGAGGCAGAGGTGGGAGCTTTATCTTCCAGGCCTTGGACACATCAGTCATCCCTGCCAGGCAGCCCCCCTTATTTACATATACTGAAATCATGAAAACAAATTATCATGTAACAGATTTACTACTTCAATTCTTGTGAAGCTTGAAAGAAAAATGAAATAGAGAAAAGAAAGAAAATCAGTGGTATGAAACATTGCCATTAAGTCAAGTGGTGGGACATGATTTGATCTGTCCCCCCCCATGTAATAAAGTCCAGGAGGCATGAGCTGCTGGGAGCACCCAGGACAAAGGCGAGGTGCTTTTAGAAAGCGTATGATTTTGCTAAACATTTTAGAGAGATGGGAATAATGCAGAAGATAGAGAAAGTAGAAAAAGAAGGCTCAAGCCGGGTGTGGTGGGGCAAGCCCGTAATCCCAGCACTTAGGGAGGCTGAGACAGGAGAATTGCGAGTTCAAAGCCAGCCTCAGCAACAGCGAGGCGCTAAGCAACTCAGTGAGACCCTGTCTCTACATAAAACACAAAATAGGGCTGGGGATGTGGCTCAGTGGTCAGAGTACCCCTGAGTTCAATCTCCAGTACCAAAAAAAAGAAAAAAAGGCCCAAATCCTAAAATACATAAATAAAAATCTATCATTGAACTTATAAGACAGTAATACATTTTTAGAAAAGACGAAGGATTATAAGGACAAGAGAAGCCTAGAATATACATATTGCTTAAAAACATTGATTAATGTGGACCTAAACTTTAAAAAATATATGTTGACCTTCAACTCAGCAATTTTATTCATGGGAATCTGGCCTAAGGTAGTAACTGAACACATACACAAAGATTAATAACGAACTAGTTGCTCTATGTATAATAGTAAACCTAAATGTGTAGCAAGAAGAGATTAAATAGTTATTGCATACATTGCTATGGAAATAATGGTTTGGACCACAGTTCTGTGATCAAGACCAAGACTGCCAAGGTTCAAAACCCAGCTCTGCCACTTACTAGCTGTGTGACCTCAAGCAAGTTATCTAATCTTTCTATGTCTCATTTTTTTTAATCCAAAAAATTGTCGTAATAATACCATCGAACATATAGCATTGTAAAGACTGGATGGTTTGATAGGCATAAAATGTTTAGTCTATAAAGAGAAATTAACAAATATATTTCATTACAGTCAAATGCAGGAGAAAGTTAAAAGAGAAAAGATCAATGGGGTGGGGGTGGTGGTGGTAGTAACTCATTGCACCAAAGAAAAAGTAAAGGAAGGATGTACATAAGATAAATTGTGAGAGAAAAATAAAATGCTCAATTTGGTGCCTGGAATACAGTAAACTCAATGCTTGCTGTTATTCTAATCTATCTTTAATGACAAGAAAACACTTATGCCACATGGTCAACAGCTAAACAAATCAGGTTACAAATCAGCTTATTAATATTCCACTTTTAAGAAAATGGAAATATTTACATACATATCAATTACTCAGAAGGCTATAAGCTCAATTATTAAAAGTTGTTATATCCCAAAGTGAAAATATGGCTGAATTCTATTTTTCTTCTATTGCTTATATGCATCTTATAATTTTCTGTACATATTGCTTATATAGAAATTAAAAAGAAAAAGAAATAAATTTGTAGAAGTGCCAGGTGGTAGCTTTATTTAAAAACACATCATCTAAATAAATCACACCTTGAAAATAAAGTAGGTCTAAAGAGACTCAATCTTATAATAACACACACAGCATGTGTGTATTAGTGCAAGAAGTCTGAAGGATGAAGACTAAAGAGACAAATGGCTCCTGTATCAAAAGACCATGCTCAACACCCTTGGCCCTCTAAAAATTACTGAGAAATAAGCATTAATGAGCAATCCTAAGCAGACTGGTAAACTGGAGAGAAAAAAAAGATACAGATGCTTAGAAAATGATCCAAACTTTACAAAAACAGATAATAAGACTACTCAGATGAAATAATCTCTAAAGAATATGAATATGTTAAATAAAAAGCAAGCAAGTTAAAGGGACTGAGGTGCAGGTTAAAACTTGAAAGCCACCTTGAGAACACTTTCTGTGCTAAAGTAACTAAATCTTGAAAAGCTAGTGCTGCCATTCTGGTCTTTGGGGGACCACAAGGCATTCGAGGATTTGACCATAGAAAGCTCTGCATGTCTGAGGCAGCCTGAGGGGACGAGGGGGCAATGGAGAGCATGAGCCATAAAAAAGCATTTTACATGATCAAGAGCATGGCCAAAAGAGGTAACACCACTATGGTATAAACTAAACTTGAGGAATGCACACTTATTAAAAAACAGGAAAAGTCCAATTAATTTTAAAATGTATTTGAGGAAGTTTCGTAACTCAGAAAAAAGTACCATTAAGAAAAGTAATTGAATTCTTGCAGATTCTGCTTTGTGATTTAGTTAGAATAAGAATTTACGAAAATTGTCTCATACTCATATATTATTCTGCAATTTGCTTCGTGAATTTAATGATTTTGGGGGGCGGGTACCAGGGATTGAACTCAGGGACACGCGACCACTGAGCCACATCCCTAGCCCTATTTTGTATTTTATTTAGAGACAGGGTCTCACTGAGTTGCTTAGCACCTTGCTGTTGCTGAGGCTGGCCTTGAACTCATGATCCTCCTGCTTCAGCCTCCTGGGCCTCTGAGATTACAGGCATGCGCCACCACTGTGCCAGCTTAATTTAATGATATTTGTTAGGCATCTCTCCATGTCAGTACACAGAGATCTACGTTTATATTTGTTTATTTGTTTAACTGCAGCTTGGTCTTCCATTGTATGAGTTTACCAAAATTTAATCCACTGATTTATGTAGTAACTTCCAACTGATAGACATTTAGACTCTTTTCAACTTTTTGCTATTTTAAACAACGCTAAAATATATTATGTGTAGTCTAGGTTCAAGGAAGTTGAATTCAAATAAGTGAAGGGTCTATGTATTTAAAAGCTTTTGTTAAATGTTCTAAATAAACTGTGTCAATATGTGTAAGGATGCCTGTGTTCTCATAGTCTTGCCAACACTGACTGCTATTGACACATATCTTAACTTGTGAGGCCTCTAAGACTCAATTAGATGATTTAGAGATGAGACTAAGTGTGCATTTGCAGGGTAGCAAATGGAGGCCCCACACACTCCTGGGAAGGAATTTGTAGGAACATATGGCCTGAAAGTGAGGTGAGAATATAGGAACATCTCATGTTTTGGGGGCTGTAGCTGGAAGGCAATCCTCTTCCAGGCAATTTTAACTCCAGAAACATATTGATTTGATGGAATCACCTGAGGAGCAAGTGTAAAGGAATTTGGGGACTGATTAATGAAGAAAAATCAAAGAGCCCATGTACTGCACTTGGGTAGGTGACAACTGGAGTGGAAATACCTGTAAATATCAAGGACTGCCAGCTTCCTTCACCTGGCTCAGTGGAGGATGACTAGACTAGTGGAAAAAAACACACAGGGGCTTTGGAAAGCCAGAGGAGCAGAGGAGGATTAGTAGATACAGAGAAGGATCGTCCAAGCTGGAGATGACCTATCCCTTAGAACATTTCTGCTAAAGCTGCACACACTGTGGGGAGGGGGATCATTTGGAAAATAGAGAGGGAAGGACTAGGTCTGTCCTTTGCCGTCCACTTTCCCAGAAAAGCCAAGTTCCTGCCGTGGCTTTTGATTTATTGATGCACACATTTGCAAATGGGTTGCAGTGGGCTCGTTCCAAGGAAGTTGGGTGAAAACAGGTTTTTCAATCAGGCATGGCACAGTCTCACAATGAGATGGCAGCTCAGAATTTGGTGGGTGATTAGTGTAATGGGCCCAGAATGGGTTAGGATCCAAATGAAAGCAAATAACAACAGCAGGAGTCGGGTGTTGTGTCTGTGCACATGCTGCAATATGTCTGCGGCACACATTGTTCCCAACCTTTAGAAGCCTTCAAAGTGTGCAGCCTGTGGCTGTGGTCTGGCCAGGTCACTGCAGCCACTTGGTGCCTGACCCAAGTTGCAAGATTATCTAGAGATTATCCTCGCTGCTGCAGAGCACTGAGACGTGAGGCTGTTGGAGAGCTTTCTTGCTCTTGCTTATCCCCTGTATCAGTTTCCCATGTTCCCCTGGGAAATTAGACATCCACGTATCATTCTCATTGGAAATGTTTCTTGGGTAAGGGACGAAGGCCCGAGGTGCACCCGACTTTGAAACTTGCTGGAATTTGTTAGCCCCTCAGGCTGAGCCCAAGGGACAAGGCTATGCAGAGATTATCTGAAGATGATGAAGCCACCAAGAGCCTTGGGCTGGAGTTTGTGGTCACTAGAGAGCCCCGGGGCCACACAGAGCTTCTATCCTGGGTCACTATTCTATACAGTGAGGCTTGGGGAGATAGATGCTCCCATTCAACAGGTATTTACTAAATAAACATGGGTCCAGGCCTTGGATGTTGCCATGGTGAACAGGCAGGTGGGGTAGGGGTGGGAGGCTTACTGAAGCCCTGCTCAATCTGGCATCTGGCTATGTTTCCCTGGTCACCCCATTTGTCTACCTCAACTACTCTGTCCTTCATTTGATCCTCTGAATCTAGATTATTCCAGTCTTAGAGGTCCTGTTCAGTCTCTTCCCTCTGGCTGACACATGGATGGCTTCCTTATCAACTAAATGTCAGCTTAAATGTAATGGCTCCTCAGACAGGTCTCCCCAGAGACCAGTCTCCTCTTTCTTATAGACTCTCTCCAGTTTTTGGCAAAGCCCTTTCACTCTCAGGAAGTTTCTACTGTGCTCATCTGTTTCTTTGTTCACATGTTACCTCCCCATGCTGGATAGACTATGCAGTGAGAGCAAGTATCTCATTTTTTTTCCTCTCAGCTATCTAGGACATCTTTAGCTTATTGGATATCTTTGGTGAGCTTAGAAGAAGGTGTCCTTCTAAGGCAGGTGGTTTGGCAATTGCACAGCACCTGTCTGTGAGGATGATGCTTCCTCTGGGGATACAACACCAAGTCAGAGTACATGACTTGTTGAGGGGAGACCAGGGCTGAATGTACTCTCCACTTGTCCCCTTTAGCTGGGCACAAACAGAAAAACAAAAATGGCCCTGATTGCTGTATTCTAGGGCAGAGTACATACACAATAAAGCATTGGATAAGTGAAAGAAACTCAAAACATGAATGCTGTTGAGCGATGCAAAAAGGAGGCGATTGCCACATAAGGAGAGAATGAGTAAGAACAGTATACATGGTGGGACTTTCTGGCCTTGGGGCTGGGGCAGTTGGACTCTTCTCCATGCCTTGGCCAGTTACTTCCGACCTCCAGCAGCCTTGTCCAGGGCTCCTTCAGAAGCAGTCCCACAGGAGTGGGATCTAGCAGCAAAACCTAAGGTCTCCGAAGATAAAGAGGAAAATGAATGACTTCTGGTACCACAGCACATTGCGCCTGGTCAAAAGTACCCCGTCACCTAGATACCAAGTGCTGCAGCCAAAGGTAAGCAGGGCCTTTGTGGACAAACCAGCTTGAGGCACATGATGCAGAAATCAAGATGAGCCTGAAGAACATAACACTGAGAGCTGAAGGAGTTCAGCCTGCTGGCTGTAACTGATGGTGCAGAGGATGTGGGGTGGGGTTTCAGAGTAGCTAGGGATAAAATTAGACAAGTACATTGGGGTCAGATAATTAAAACCTTAAAACCATGCTAAGAGCTTACTTTTGCTCCAGAGTAAAGGGAAAAGGCAAGCAGGGAAAACACAGAATCGAGTTTAAATGTTGTAAAGTCATTCCTGATGCGGTGTGAAACTGGATTGGAAGAAGAGAAGATGGAAGAGAGGCAAGGAAAAACAGTGAAACCAGTTAATGGGCTGCTCAGTAACCTAGGTAGGTGACACTATGATCTGAGCTCTGATGGTGTCAGTGGAGATGGAGAAAATGGTATTTGAAAGATACTGAGAAGAGACATTCTACAGGGCTTGGTGATGGTTCTCATCTGAGTCAAGAAGGGGGTGGGGAATGACTTCGGGCTTGGGCAGAAGAAGATGAGTGGTTTTTGGCTTTGGAGGGTGATGCCATTCATAGAAATGAGCAGAGGAGAGAAGAAACAGGTTGGGCAGATGGCAATGGCCGTGGCTTTCCATTGTTGGAAAGAGATGCCACTGGGACAGCCAATTGGGCATATCTAAGAGACCTGCAGTCCAGAAGAGACACCTGGGCTGAGGTTCTAGGAAGGGAAGCCCATCTACAGGAAGCAGCTGCAGACACCAAAATAGAGGCTCTAACACAGGATGAATACTCAGTGAGGCAGGAAGGCCTGTGAGAGAACCCTGCAGGAGCATCAAAATTTAAGGCACGTGAAGAGCAGGGAAATGAGCAGAGACCAACAATATAAGACAGAAACCATGGGATGGGGAAACATGGGAGCAAAGCACAAGCCATAAAGGGGGAAGTGGTCAATAGTCTTAGAAGCTGTTCCAGTGAGATAAGCAGGACAGAACCTGTTGCTGCACAACATGGGGGTTTTGGTGATCTTGTGGTCGAAGTGTGGGTAGAAGCCAAGGTCAAGTGAGATGGAGGATAAATGGAAATGGAGAAGATGGTACTTGTGAGTGGGAGGTCTGGCAGTTACATGGAGACAAATGATGGCAATAAAGGGGGACAAAGGGGTGAGGGGGATGAAAGACAGAGGAGCTCCAATTTGGTTATCAATCTTATTGCCTTTGCCAAAACATTTGTCAGACCTTGTTCTCCTCCACTCCCAGGGTCCTCTCCCTACCTATGGTTCTAAGTTTCTATACAATGCAGACTTCTCTCATCAGGAAGGGCTGTTTTCCTGGTGGGCATTTCTCCTTGACCAGGCACACTTCTTCCTCTACTCTTTCTTTAGAGACAAGCTCACAACCACTACTTCCATTCAGGCTGGAGAGTTGCCTTTCCTCCCCCCTGTTCCCTCCCAGCATTTGCCAGCCTCTTTACAAATTCTTTTCATCACAAGAATGTCCTCCTGGCTTTCCTCCAGAAACCCTTTTGGGCATTCATTTATTCATCCAACAAATATTTACCTAGAGCTTATGGCCTACTTGGCACAAAATATTGTACTAGACACTGGTACAGATATAAATGTGAGATCAGAATGAAACTACGAGGAATCAGTTAAGAGATGAATAAGACATCAACTCATTCATTCATTCAACAAACACTAACTGACTACCTGCTGAGTGTTAGGCCTCTGGCCACACACATGTCATTATAACATAGGGTCAAAGTGGCACATTGCAGAGTACAAGTAGCCTGAAGTACTATTGGAATGGAAAGGAAAGAGATTATTTTACACAGTTACATCTTGGTAATTATGCTTCCTGAGGAGGTTAGCTCTTAGAGAAAGAGACAATTTAGTTGTACTTTCAGCCAGCTTCGATTCTGTCATTTAGAAGAGCCACTCTTGAGCCAGGCGTGGTAGGGCATGCCTGTAATCCCAGCAACTCACGAGGCAGGAGGATTCCAAGCTCAAAGCTGGTCTTAGCAACTTATAGAGGCCCTAAGCAACTTAGTAAGACCCTGTCTCTAAATAAAAATATAAAATAGGGCTGGGGATGTGGTGGTTAAGTACCCCTGGGTTCAACTCCTAGTACCAAAAAAAAAAAAGAGCCACCCTTTCTTCCTATTATAACAATACCCCCTGCACGGCTTGAGTTCATGTCTCTTGAGATATAGAATAGCTGTGGCAATGATAGACTAAATTCCCATGAAAGCAACCCATAAACCATGGCTTGACACTGTTGCTACTGACTAGCAAAGAAAGAGTTTTGCCCATTATTATTAAAATATTTTTTTAGTTGTAGATGGACACAATATTTTTACTTTATTTATTTATTTTTATGTGGTGCTGAGGATCGAACCCAGTGCCTCACGCTTGCGAGGCAAGTGCTCTACCACTGAGCCACAATCCCAGCCCTTGCCCATTATTATATTCAGAGTCAGAGAGTCCAAAGATAGAATAGAAGGTGAGGTCTTCTGCCAAAAGTAGTAAAGAATTTTTAAGTGCCTAGAATATTCCAGATTCTGGGGTAGTTCCCCCTTACACATATTATATTGAATATTTATCATTTTCCTGAATCATCTCTCCACTCATTCACCCACCTATCCACCCATCCAACCATCCACCAACCCATCATCCACTCAAACACCCATCTACTCATCATCCTTCTAGAAAATACTTCTGTGCCAGGCACAGCACTCCAAAGACATAGCCATGACCAAGGCAGAACAGTCCCTCTTTGAAGCTGCCTTCAGTCCAGCAACAAGGTCAAACTAACATTAAGAAAGCACTTAGTATGAAAAGTCTTATGATATAGAAAGTTTAAGGTGCTAAGGAGGCACAGGGCAGACATCTCATGGCTAACAAGTGTTTTTATCTCCTAGAGAGGAGGAAAATGAAACTCAAAGAAATTAAGTCATTTTTTCCAAGGTCGCATGCCCAGTGAACAAGTGAAATTCAAATCCAAATCTGTTTTGCTTCAGAGCCTAATGATTTTTCTCCTCAAAGCCTTAGCCCCATAGAGGAATCAGTGATGCAGAAGCCAAAGTGAAAATTTCAGTTCTTCCTTATTCCTGGTTTGCTTCAATGATAGAACACAGTCTAAGCATTGTAAAAAACAGTACTAGAGAAGTCAGAATAATGGGGGCATTATTCAATTTTCTGCCATCTTTTAGAATAGAAAAGTGAAATCTGACAACTAAAATCCCCTTTCCCTCCCATTCTTGCTTCTTTCCTCCCGCTTTTTGTCCTTTCCCACCTCCTGCTGATCCACAAGAGCCCTCTGTGTAAGATCAGGTACTGCCGTGCTTCTTCCCCAGAACTCATTATCAATAGATATGCTTAGGCCTGGCTTGTTAACTTGCTATGGGTCTGGCAACAAACGAGCCCTGGGATTTTGCACAGCCATTCTTTACAACTGGCACCGGTCATAATGATTGGTGTGGCTAATGTAACTGTAGTTCACATCAAGAACAGGCATGTCGGCAGCCTCTCACTCACTGTGGTCAACATTCGCCAGATCATTGCTTGTCTGACAGGCTGAAAATAGTCAGTGGGTGATGGAGCTTGCCAGTCTGAGGGTCTGGGGCTCTGCCTCCACATGTGCAGGAGACAATTCTAGTGACGGGTCCCAGGCAAGATCAGATGACTTGCTCCGGTCAACACACCAAGAGAAGTCTGGGAGGCCCCAATGGGTTTCTTGTCCAGGCTCTACTCTCAGTGTCCTGGGTGACTGCTGGCTCTTCCCTCAACCTCTACCCAGATAGGCCTCAGTTTCCTCATCTCTGAGTGATGAGAATTAGTCCAGATGAGCACAAGCTTTTGCGTAAAGATAGTGTTAGAAACCTTTCCTGCTAATGGAGGAAACTTGTGGACTGTCTGGCCTATACTGTGTCCCTGGGAAGATGGAAGTGGTTTGTCTTGGCTTTTGCCAGACCTTAGGGCTCTGTCCTGCTGGTGGAGAGTTGCCTTCTAGCGGTCTAGCCCTGCAGCACCTGGGCACAGGTAAGCCTGCTTAATTCTGGGGCTCTGTGGTCAGCAAGCCCACCTGGCTAACAGCCTTCCCATCTGCTTTTCATAATAAAAGTGCCATCTTAACCTATACCTGATTTTATGTTTGATTTCTTATTGCTCAGAGGAGGACTGCTGTATATCCAGAGCCCCCTAGACAGCCCACTCCTAGGTTTAGACCCAAAGGACTTAAAATCAGCATACTATAGTGACACAGCCATATCAATGTGTGTTTATATCAGCTCAACTCACAATAGCTCAACTATGGAACCAACCTAGATGCCCTTCAACAGATAAATGGATAAAGAAAATGTGGTACATATACACAATGGAGCCTTACTCAGCCTCAAAGAAGAACGACATTCTGGCATTTGCAGGTAAATGGATGGAGTTGGAGAATATCATGTTAAGTGAAGTAATTGTAAACAACTGTTTAAAAAGTTTCCTTCCTTCCTTCCATTTCAAATGATATAAAAGAATCTATGGTGAAAACCACGTCCCCTACCTCTCCTGACACTCAGCCACCTAGATAGACACAGTCTCAGCTGCTGGTCATTTCTTCTAGAGCTTTACTGTGCACTGCAAACTCTGGGCTAGCCCTCATTTTTAAAGTTAAGCATCTTGAGAACTCTCCATGCAACCACCTCATTATTTTCAGTAACTTCACAGTATTCCATGGTAGATTTTTAAAAGGCTACCGTGAAATACTGTCTGCAGAGATTTGGGTGGCTGAGTGTCAGGAGAGGTGGGGGACTTAGTTTTCACTATAGATGTTCTGTATCACTTGAAATGAAAGGAAGGAAGCTTTTAAAAAGGCTTTTTACAATTACTTTAAACTCTTGCAGTTGTGACTCTGTCTGATTTAAATTTCTTAGCTTCCTTTAAAAAAAATGATTCTGTTAAATGACCTGTATACAGGGACAAAATTATCACTGATGAAGGTCATTTCATGTCTAGTATTTCTTTTCCAGAATGTAGCTGAGGATTCCAAACAAAGTAACTGAGTAATCCAATAGTATGAAAGACTTTGTATAAAATAAAATTTAAGAAAGTAACCCCTTTCTAAAAGATCATTTCAGGCAGATATCATATAGATCTAGATATTTTAACCTTTACCTTCAGTCTTTATTACATTTTATTGTTAGATGGAGCACATGCAGTGTCTTAGTTACTATTCGTAACAAACTTGTGCAACAGGTATTGTTAGTCCCGTTGTACAGGTGAGTAAATGGAGGAAGAGTGAGGTCACATAGTTAATAATAGTAGAGCTGAGCAATCAAATCTACCTCTGCCCAGCTCTGAAAACCATTATTTTCTACTCGCCCCAGAGACTGCACGCGGCAGCTCTGCGGCTGTTACCATGCCACAAAATGAATATATTGAATTACACCATAAACACTATGGATATCATTTGGATTACCATGACAAAAAGAGAAAGAAGGAAAGTGGAGAGGCTCATGAATGTTCAAAGAAGGCAAAAGAAATGATTGGCCTGAAGGCTAAGCTCTACCATACACAGCGCCATGCCAAGAAAATACAAATGAAAAAGACTATCAAGAATCATGAAGAGAGAAACACCAAACAAACAAGAATGAAAAGACTCCACAGGGAGCAGTACCTGCCTATCTCCTGGACAGAGAGGGACAGACCCAAAGGAAAGTACTTTCCTACATGATTAAACAAAAAGGAAAAGAGAAGGCAGGAAAATGGGAAGTCCTCCCTTCCCAAGGTTGGTGCCCAGGGAGAAAGAGAAGTATTAAAAGTGGTTTGAACAGGAAAGAGAAAAAAGAAGGCCTGGAAGAGGATGGTTACTAAAGTCTGCTTTGTTGCAGATGGCTTTATAAGAAAACCACCTAAATATGAAAGATTCATTAGGCCAATGGGCTTACATTTCAAGAAGGCCCATGTAACACATTCTGAACTGAAAGCCACCCTTTGCCTACCAGTACGTGGTGTGAAAAAGAATCCCTCATCCCCACAATATACAACTTTGGTTGTTATTACCAAAGGTATAGTCACTGAGGTGAATTTGAGGGAGTTGAGCCTTGTAACACAAGGAGGCAGAGTTATTTGGGGGAAATATGCCCAGGTTACCTGAAAATAATCCTGAAAATGATATATGCATAAATGTGGTCCTACTGGTTTGACAGCAGTTTTTACACTCTTTATAATTATTAAAGACTACAAATCAATCAGAAAAATCACCATTACTGTGATGTTTCTGAATACTACCAAACCATATTATATATCTGCAGTCATTAAAGAACTACTTATTAAACTGTAAAAAAAAAATTAAAAAGAAAGAATAAATCATGACCAGTCCTAGGTCTCACCCAGTGGTCATCCTAGGTGCTGACCTATCTCATTTTATCATGAGAATTAAATACATTTACTTCTCAATGATAAACCTATTATTGGGTCTCTCTAAAAGTTTATTGTCTGTCTTCATTTATAAGCAGCCTGACCCTGACCTATTTGAGTAAGACATCATAATAGTTGGGCCCAGTCAGCTGGCTAGGGGACAAGTTGGCTCAGTGACCAGAAGCCTCCCGAGACTCAGGTTTTGCTTTTCTCCGGGGGTTTGGTGTTCTGGGGTTTATCACTTGCTTTAAAAATAACTTCTTGCAAAAAAAATATTTCTAAAGATCACAAACACATGCACAAGCAACACTTCAGACACTTCACCAATCATATCACAAAGCAAAGCAAGGCAAAACAAAAAACAGCTGGAAGAGTGTGTCTGTGACACCAGGAAGGAGAAACAAGAGTCAGGACTGTGCAGTTGGAGCAGAGCCCCAGGAGGCCCTGCAAGATGCTGATGCAGACTCCACATTAGGCTCTGCATTAGCATACATTATCACCTCAAACCCAAGTGCTTGAGCAATGTATGCACGAAGGAAAGCCTGCCTGTCGCCCTGCAGCAGGGTAGGTGACAGCATCAAAGGGTCTATAATTAAAAGGCTAAGAAGAACAACAAGTGGTCTCAATGATTTCTGCAAGAGAAAGTATTTACATTGCACAAAAGAGCAAGAATAAGCCCCCGCCTGTCTCCTGCTGTTATCTTGGCGTTGCATGTCTTCACAGAGCCCTGACTGCTATGCATGTGCTGGTGGCAGAGTCACATCCTCTCCCCATTTGCACAACAGGACATTTGTCTTCTTAATCGAAGTATGTGAAAGTTCCTGCTTCCACTACCAGAAGCTGAAACCAAATATTAAAACAAACCTTTCTCTAACAGTTAGCTCCTGTCTGAGGCTGTTAGTGCTGGCAACCTCTGTTTATCTACGTTTAGCAGCACTGTCATAAGGAGCCATCGTGTATTTACACAACTGTGCCTTTCTAAAAGATCACTTGCTCATTTCCTAATTTGTCCACTTAACAAACATTTACCCGTCACTCAGTTCCTGATCCCAGATTTGGCACTAGGTACACATAGATGGCAAGGTCTTTCCCCTCCAGCAGTTCCCACTTCCAGAGGGAACAGAGTTGAAGGGAGTCATTGGGATGGGTTTGTGCAAATGCAAAGGCAGGAGCCAGGTTCCTGGCATCACTGAGTGAGAAGGTGATGGGAAAAACTTCAGAGAGGAGAAAACTGTGGAGCTGGGCAGTGAAGGATGAGTAGTTGCTAGGCTGGCAAGGCAGGGGAGGAAGGAGGTGAAAGGGCTGGGGTGATGTTATCATCTCTGAGCATTGTGAGAAGGAAGGAGACTTTTGGTCAGTACATTAAGTATTTAATTTTATCTTTTTTGTACTGAGGATTGAACCCAGAGGCACTGAACCACTAAGCCACATCCCCAGCCTTTTTTTTTTTGTATTTTTTTAGAGACAGGGTCTCACTGAATTACTTAGGGCCTCACTAAGTTGCTGAGACTGGCTTTGAACTCACAATTCTCCTGCCTCAGTCTCTCAAGCTACTGGGATTATAGGCATGCGCCACTATGCCTATATGAGTCTAGCCACATGAAGCATTTTTGATAAAGAAGTGCTTTCTCTCAAAAGCAAATTAACCATGTCCACTAGAATCTGCACCTTAACAAAGGCCATTGCTTCTGGTCTATATTGCAAAGGCAAATAACTGCAGGAGGGTCAAGCAACCTTGGGACAGAGGGGCTGTTTGCTATCTGTCACAAGGGCAGGAAGACAGGCACAGGGGATTCTCCAGGAGGGACCTGTTGTCTCACCTTCACTTGAAGGCCTAACTCTCCAGGTTAACTCTGCAGCTCAAGGCAGAATCCCTACCATGATTACTCCTAGGCAGTGTCCTCTGGCTCTTCAAGGAATGAAAAAGAGGTATGAATCCCACTGGAAGCCACACTAGTGGAGCCATTGGTATGTCCCCCAAACCTCAGCCCTCAGACCTTCCCTGTAGCTTTCTTCTCTTTCGTATCTCCCAAAGCCTAATGCTAAGGATACACTAGGTGTTCAATACATGTTTGCTTGATCAACCAACTGAGTGACCACAAAGTTGAGGTGAAAACCAAGTTAGATTTTCCTTAAGGACATCTGTACCAGCCATAATTGTGCATTTTCAATGTAGGCCCAGAAGGAGGCAAACTGTCCCTGCTGTTCACCATGTCCACACCACCAGTCAGTCACACGCTGGAAAATCCGGTTAAAAAGGAAAACAACCTGGGAGCTCAGTGGAAATCTCCTTTCTAGCCAGGATTTGTAGAGTGCCTTACTTGAATGTGGTGGTGTAGCACAGATCACTATAGTAAAGGTAGGGTTTGGCTATCAAAACTCAGAAAGCAAAAAAATAAAAAGACAATGCCTACGTGACTAGGTTAGGAGTCCCTAAAGCATATAGCAAAAGGTCCTGTGTCTCCAATGTCTGAAGAGACACTGAAGAAGCACCATCTGGGAGCTTCCCAGGCCTACAGCTACACACACTTCAGCAAGAAGTGGGTGCTCCTCTCTGGGGTTAAAAGACCACTTACTCCAGTCGTCATAAGGAGTAAGGTCAAGACAGCCTCTTACAGGAGCAGTCAGTAGGCTTCCATGGGCAACTTTCGGATTTTCAAGAATTGGTTCTGTTTGCAGCATTAATCCATTCCATTGTAATAGGCTTTTCTCTCATGAAGGATGTACGAGTGACTCCACCTTTTTCCACTCCTTTGAGCACCACTGCACTAACTAGAAGGTTCTGGAAAGAAGGTGCACTCTGATCTTTACATCCCTGAGATGTTTACTATAGAACGTTAGATGCCTTTCTAAACACATTTCATGTCACCAGTATTTTTGAAACTATTAATCTCTACTTATTCTAAAGGTACCCGTAGTTTATGACAACTCGTCTCCGACATTTAAAAAGTGACTCATTCCAAGTGTCAATGATGCCTCAGAAACAACACAAATGCTACAAATTCACATCCACACAGGGGCATCTCTGCATTTGACTTTGTCCCTGCCCTCTGGTCTTCTGACCCTGATCCTTATGTTCAGGGCACTGAGACGCCATAAGCATGACATCTTATGGACATTTTCTAAAACCATTTCTTTCCAAATACAACTATAAAATGAATGTTTCTAATTTCTCACCACTATGGTTTTGTAGCATCAAATTGCCACAACTCTATTTGCCCAAAACTTCTTAGTCTCCAGCTTATGTGGTGAAATTATAACCATGAGATTGAATTCATTTATCATTTGGCTTTTCAGGTGTGTCTTAATCCTTTCTTACAACAGGATGGTCAAATCTACAGATCGTCAAAGGCCAGGTAATCTTCAAAATGTCACAGACAGTACAGTGTATTTTTCGTTATTGTCTAGCCCTTCTCACTAGCTAATACACACCTATCCCATCTCAGACTCACCCAAGACTGGGGTTCTAGCTACAGAAGACACTGCCCTGGCAGTCCTGCTTTGTAGGCAGATTGAGGCTGGAAAAAAGTTAAGGGCTGCAGCAGAAATAAGCCAAGAAAATGCCAGTGGTGGGAACATGTTCAATACACACCAGTGTCACATGTCACGGATTGAGGACAGAATTCTGACCCTAATTTTCAAGTCTGCTATTATTATTATATTCATCCAACCTGCTTCTAATTTTTATTGTTTAAAACTACACAGAATGGACTCACTTAAAGGACTCATCTTCAGTCCTTTCCTTGGATCCTTTTTTTCTCAAGACACCTCATTTTTTTCCTGATCTGCTCTTAGCATATGACTCCCTCATGCTGTGTCATCTTCTCAGAGCAAGATTCTAAGCCTGGCCCTGAGAAATATTTCAAAAGCAACCCTAGCCTGAAGCTGGGGAGGCAGAAAAGGTCAAGGCCCAGGGCATGGTCTTCTCAGTCCTGTTCTGATAGGAATCTAGCAGCACAGCCTTCTTCAGTTAGCTTCCGACTCCCACTTCCCAGTCCCACAGGTACCAACATCAGGGAGGTGAGCAAGACTCTTGCTCAGCTATATGATAGGAGGGCAGAGTGGGTGCTGGTCATGGTTTAAATACAGTTTGTCTTCACTGGAACTCATATTGAGGTCCGGTTCTCAGCATGACTGCTGGAAGGTGGGAACTCGTGAGAGGTGTTTGAGCCATGGCAGAGCCCATGAACGGATCAATGCCTTTCTCAATTGAGTGAGTTCTGGCTCTTATCAGACTGGGATTAGTTACCACAAGAGCCAGTTGTTATAAAATGAAGCTGCCCCTTGTGTTTTACCTCTACTGCACAAACAAGCTTGCCTTTGTGGATTATGAGTTGAAGCAGCCTAAGCCCCCTACCAGAAGCCAACTGGATGCCACACCATGCTCTTGGACTTTCCTACCTTGGAACTACAAACCAAAATTAACCTCCTTTCTTTATAACCCAACTGGTCTCTCACATTCTGTTATAGCAACAGAAAACAGACTAATAGAGCCTCCTCAATCTATTGTAGTTCATGCTGCCTTTCAACAAATATAAATGCCCTTATCCTAACCCACACTGACTTCCTATACTGAGAGGACATCTTCTGAGATAGGCTCTCTGGAGTTTGTATTAGCATCTGGCAGCTATATTTACTGAGTGCTATGTCCCAGGCCAAGCACTTTGCAATGATCTTTCCATTTCAGTCTTCCATGAATCCTATGAGATAAGCACAATCCAAGGATCCCTACTTTAAAAACAAGCAACAGAGCTTCAGAGAGAAAATTAACCAAGATAGCCCAGCTGGTAAGGGGCCAAGCCTGGATGAAACCTGGACCTTCTCACTCCACTGAAAATGTTCTTAACCACTACTCCACATGGCTGACAGTATATCTTCTTGTTCTTATAGATATAAATCCTATTATATTATTAGTCTTTTATTTTTTCAGAACAAACAAGTCAAACCTTCACCTAAATTCTGATTTCTTAGGGTGACATTTCACTTCCCTTCTTTTAACCACCCCCTGTACCTCTCCATCTCCCAGTCAATTCAATGGGGAAAAAAATTGCTGTTTGTCAATTTTAGATCTGAAGGGAAGAACAGTCTGATAGGAGTTTCTGTTTTTCCCTGGGAGTCTCCTAGGGCTCAGGGTTCTATCTCTACTAACTGCACAGCACAGCCCTCTTTCCTCTGGCTTCCAGTTGGGTTCAGACAATGGGAGGTGCAGTAGGAAACAGGAGAGCAGGAGGAGAGATGCCAGGGTGGCTTCTCCTTTGCTCCCTCCTGCTCTCCTGCTTCAGTCTAGGCAGCAGATGCAACCCTCACCACTCCCATTATCTCAGCCTCTGTCCTGTGGCTCTAGCTGTCCCCAGGCTCCAACAAAGCAACCTCTTCCTGCTGCCCCTTCAAGCCCAGGGGCCCTGTTGGAAACTTCTGGATGCTTTGTAGTCTCATGATTCTCTTGACCTGCTTACGCCTCTGTCAACTTTCCAATATCCCAGCTGAGTGTGCCTTCTATCCCCTGCAGGACCCCAGCTGATGACCTCTGTCACCCCCTAGATCATAGGACAGGCCAAAACAAGACCTGACTGCAACTCTGGTCATTTACTTTTACAGCAATTCTGACTCACCTTTTATAAACTAAAGTCAAATATGTTAACTGAAAGGAGGGGAAGGAGCCTGGATGTCCTTCTGCATTTTCCATATCACTGCCTCTGCCCCACGTGGCAGCAGGAAGAATTCCAGGCACAGGAGCCAAAATGGCAAACTGACTTCCAAGTGCAACTTTTAAGGGTGGGTGGTTAAATTTAGAATATGAATAAACATCTATCCTTGGTACACACTGCATAATTTCACATCTGTAATAAACTTCTGCATTGACTTGATGTATATAAGAGGACTTGCAGCTGTGCACTTTGCTTTTTCTAAAAATAAAATCGATAACACCCCCACCAACACTCTCCTCTTTACTCTTCTGTGATGTCCTCTGAGCATAAACAAGTCCTCAAAGTTTCATGGGTTACTTTTCTTTTCTTCATATAATATACATGCCACAAATCTGCAATTATGGGATTTCTAAGAATTTAAATGATATGGTCTAGATACTAAATAACCCCTTTGTTTTTTGAAAACACACACACACACAACATCCAAGAGCATGAATTTGTCTCCTGAAGGTCAACTGGTAGCCAAAGTTAAATTCTGAAAACAAGTTTCAGAAAGACTATCTTTGTTAATTCTTTATTAATTGCAATAAGTAAGTAAATAATACCCATCATAAAGAAGCACTCTTTCTTAATGTGCTTCAATTATGAAAGTTTCTCAAGCATGGTAACAATTCCAAATTATTCCCAACTCACACAGAAATGGCCCAATCTGACACTGATTCAAACAGGATCTGTAATGTGTATCACCTAGACCATCCTGTACACCCAGAGCTGGCAAGAAGCACTTTACTATAGGATGCTATAGTGAATGAAGCCAGGGTCATTTTAGAAAAGAGGCTGTCAAACATAATACATCTTACGATGACTTTATGACTTTAAAACAGACTGAGGTGAAACTTTTAATTAGAAATGAATTAGTTCATTAAACGTGATTAAATACTACATAAATTTTTCCCCTGACCAGCTGCTGATTTAGGCACCTTAAGGAATAAAGAAATATGGTCAATGACTCTTACCTTCAAGGAGTTTATAGTCCGGTCAGATTAGGACATAAAAGGAGAATAATGGCACATGATAGAGGATATAGAAGAGTGAGAAATGAACAGTCTGGATGGCAAGAGCTCTGGGAGTTCAAAAGAAAAGAGAAAGGACAAAAAACTACCCTTCAGAGCCTTCAGGGGGTGAAAAAATATTTCTTCTCTACAAAGCAGCAGTTCCTGTTTTAAAAGTTACAAGAGGAAACTTTAAATTATCTAATTGAATCAAACCTAGTTTCTTTATTGTACAGGTTTGCCAACAAAACAGGGTAATATTAAAACACTTTGGGGTGGTCCAAACGATGACTGAATGCACTTATTTCTTGATACGTTTCTGTAGATTAAGGACACACGAAGCATTCATTATCACTAGCCTGGCAGGAAGCACACAATTCAAGAACAACAGACTTTCAGAAAACCGAGGGCAGTGAAATTATATTCTCTTTCCTCACAGGTTTTCTATTGATCTTCTTAGAGCAATTTCAGAAAAATTGCAAACGAATAATTTATACCCGATAAGGAAAGACAGGCTCAGGAAGATAGGTGATCCAAAAAAGGAGAAAATATCTCTGGCTGGACCATGTTCTATTATGAAGGGCACACTGTCCCGATGGCTGGCCGTTTTTCTTGCTTTATCTGAAGGCTTAATGCTAGTGTGCAAGATGAGGAGGAGTTAAACTCTTCCTTTCTGTTTGCTGCCAACGCTTGCAATTTGTCAGACTCTCTGCTATTTCATTCATTGTAGTGTTTAGCAAATTGCCATTGAGCTCTGTAGAGACAGAAGCCATCTTGGGTCCAGCCAGTGCCCTACAGAAAGATGGGTAGAGGGAGAAACTGCTGTCTCTCCAGTTCATCTGGACTCATTTGGACTTGCAAAGGGAACACTTTTCAGTCTGCAATGAATAACACCACACAGAAAGTTGGGCCATCTACCAAAAGGATTCCACATGGCCCTTCTAAGTATAAGCATGACTTTCCAGGTAATCTGTCATCAGTTCATGGCACCCAGGTGATTTTAGCTCCCACAGCACCAAATTCTAAAAGATTTAGACATGTTTCTTCAGAATTGACAGCAGCTGTTAGCTACACTGCAAAACTTTTCTTTTCATTAGCAGATGGTGGAACTTCTTTTTTATTTCCAGTTATGAAAAACACATCTCAACTTGTTATTTTAAGCTATTATGAGCATTTGACCTCCAGCAGAAAGCACAGGGAGAAATAAGACTGTTTACTTTAGACTTAGTTTATAAATTAGTGTGTTGATTCAGGGTCTGGATAATCGATTCTGCTGTTCTGCTTTTTTTTTTTTTTTTTTTTTAAATTCAGCAATAGTGTGTAATTTAGAATGTCAGGAAATGGTAATAAAAGGGTGGAGGTTTTTTCCTGCTCAGTAATTATGCTCTGATATTAAAGTTAAAATATACAAAATAAAAGCTATGGTCATTTAGTATTTTTCTTCATACCACACAGTTGCTATAAAAGCTGTTGCATGTACTTATCTTTGATTGTCCATCCACATTTGTATTCTCCATATAAATTCAGCCTTCGTCAAATTCTCAAAAGAAGTGTTCTTGCTGGTCTTCATCTGGGTCTATTTTTTTTTTGGGGGGGGGGGGTCATTCAGCTGCTTAAGATTAAGGTGAAAACACTAGAGAAAAACATACCAGAATGTAATTTTGTAAATCTAATCTCGGATGATTATATATGCAGAGAAAGAAGGGTTCCCTAAAAAAGGAAGCATTTGCCAAAGTTGAACAAAGAATGACCAAGTAGAAAATACTATGCAGACTTCTTGGATTCCAAACTGGAAAGGGAGGGTCACTACAAAGTCAAGCAGAAATGCAAATCCTGGAATCTCAAAGCCCCAGTGTTATCATAGGTGCCAATGACCTCTGTACCCCTGAGGCATCTCTCACTTTTCAGTTCAAAACTTGTGCAGAATCCACGTCTAACCATCAAACATTATGCTTTGGAGAGGTTATTCTCTCAGAAGATTCTGATTTTCTTAAACTCTTTTTTATTCCTACTTACTTTCTCTGGAAGGTTGAAGGAAACACAAAGAAAAAACACAATGGAATGAATAAAAAATAAGTGCAAATACCAAACTGAGATTAACTTTAAACTTTACAATTCAAGGAAGAAATTTTAAATGTGTCAAGTTGTAGGCGGCATTTAAGGCCATAAACTGGTTATTATCCTGCAGTATTTATATGGTGCTCTGGGCACTAGATGCTTCACAACCACTAATTACACATTTCTTTGGCTGTCCCAATAAGGAAGCTCAGCGTTCTTAACCACATTGAACAGGCAGAGAATCAGGAGTTAAGTGATGAGCCTCAGGTTACAGACTAAACAGAAGATAGGAAGAAGGAATCTGATACCAAGCGTCTTTCAGACCAAGCAAACTTCCTGTCCAGCCTAACCTTTAAAATACCAAAGAGGTAAATACTGTTGTAGATTTAGAACTTCTGTTACAACAGTGAGAAAGCCAGAAGCTTCACCACTCTTGAGGGAGCAAAATTAAAGTCACTGGAGTTGTCCTAGCAGTAGTTCTGGAATGCTGGCCTGTAGCAGAATCCCTTGGCATCCAGGGCTTATTAAAACACGAACTCCTAAACGGAGACTACAGTCCTTCCCTTTCAGAAGTCTGGGGTGGGCCTGAGACTCTGCATTTCTAAAAAGTTTCCTGGTGATGCTGATGCTGCTGGTCTGGGAAATTGTATGGAACCCACCTTCCACTTCACATCAAAGCCCTTTCTCCTATACCTTGGAATCCTCCCTCTCTCTCCAGGGATTATCTTCAGATGATACTCTTCTTCCTGTGGGCCTTGCTTTCCAGTTTCCTCATCCTCTGACCTTAGCCAGCATGTCCTATAGAAAGAAATGAGGCCATGCAACAAGGTGATTAAGTCTCGGTTCTGACTATCTAGCAGTTTGCTTCCACTCCGCTTAAGTCTCAGCATTTCCATTGTTGAATCTGTGCTATGGGATAAAATACTATTCACCCTATAGGCTGAATTTAAGGGTTAATTGAGGTCATCTACTAGAGCATTGAATGCCTAGCATGGAATAAGAACTTTCTAATAATTATCATGATGATGATGATGATGATGATGATGGTTACCCAACAAGCCTTGTTGAGCAGTTATTATACATGAGGGTATATGGAGGGTAATGGAGATAAGAATGACAAGTCCTGATCTCTGCTCTCAAAGAGCTTAATATCTAAATTTTGAGCTAGATGAGGGCCTCAGAGACATCTAAGATATCATACCACATGGACAAATTCCAAGAAACGGTCCATAGTAGGCAAACACAAAACAAAGCAACAACAATCAAAACCTGTCTTCAAATGGAAACTTATGGAAAAGACCAACAGGTAAATTTGGAGCTGCTCTGGTTGAACTGGGAGGGGAAGACAGATATCCTTCCTCCTGATTCCCATCCTGCTTTGCTGAAGGCTTCTGTGGAGCTCTGGCCCATGTAGAAAACCACAGCACTACACAGACTTTAAAATAGAGGAAACCAAGACCCAGAGAGGCCATGCAACTTTGATACAGGATACAGAGTCAATTATATTGGTAAATTTGGGATAAGATCAGAATAAAGTATCTCAGAATTATGTGCTGGGAAGACTTTACAGATTATTTAAAATTGAATTGATGTTCTCATTTCACAGAGAAGGATACACAGGTCTTGGAGATCTCTTAGAAGCAGATCCTGGGAACATGGCCCAGACTCCCTAACTCCTAACCCAAGTTTCTTTCTGCTATACTGCTTCTGCCCTTCATTCCTGCAAACAAGA
Source organism: Geosciurus inauris (assembly GCA_004024805.1). Taxonomy (NCBI): domain Eukaryota; kingdom Metazoa; phylum Chordata; class Mammalia; order Rodentia; family Sciuridae; genus Geosciurus; species Geosciurus inauris. Next base: position 35,898 of record PVHX01015598.1, read on the forward strand.
CTTCAGGATGGAGTATGGCTCTTCTCCACTCCATGGCACCAGTACAGTGTCCCAGGAGCTAAAATGTTTCAGGCCAGCCCAGTGAGCAATTCAGGGTATCTTCCTTCAAAATCCATCTCCACCTCTGCATCTAAGTTAGAGGGTATGTCTGACAAAGATGTTGGCCCTTCATTAGTTAGTTTAGGCTTCAAGGTACAACTCTCCTCTGATATGCTGGCATTTTAATAAGGGTCACTTACAAAGTGGAAGAAGCATTGCAAAGAATTTGGTGAGGCTCAGAACCAGAAGAACATCAAAGAAGGCCTGAATCAACTGGCTGGCGTCCATGTGTGATGCGGATGGATGTCACAGGAGGGCAGTTTCTTTCTAATTGCCACTGGCTTCCCTGCCAAGGAGAACAGTCTTTGGATTGCAAGAGTCCAGAAAGGAAACCAGAAGTCACGGTGTGGTGAACTGGAGAAGAGCAACACTTCTAAAGCTTCAAGTGAACTCAATCTCAATCTGGATGAGCTACACCCCAGGCTCAGAGGAAATGTTCAAATGAGATGTTCAGCCTGGCAGCAGAGGCCTTCCAGCTTCCCCATTCATGAGAGGGAGGCCAGAAACAAGGAACGAAACAAAGTCTCCATTAAACAAACAAACAAACAAACAGAAAGGAAACAAGATTTCTCCAAGATACAAGTATTTGGTCTAGAACTGGATCCCAGAAAGTATCAATGGGGTGGGGGAGGGGGTTGTAAAAAATATCAAGCATGGTGGTGGTGCCCAGGGAGCCAAGTCAGTCTCACTAGGAACAACTCACATCATACTAGTGCCAGTCACTTTTTCTCTAGGATAAAACCACAAAATCAGGTGATCAGAGAATGAAGCAGACAAGAGGGAGTTTAGCGAAGAATTATGGACATCATTATAAAACATGGGACAGATATCAGTCCAATCAAGTAGATGAACAACTTGATGATTGACAATTACAACAGACATGAATTAGTTTTAGGAAAACATTTCTTGGCCTTACCCTAGGCAATATTTAACCAAAAGCAGACAGTATTCTTACCCAAACTGTCCATGTACAATGGATCAAATTAAAATTCACTGTATTTACTCTATCCCCTCCATAAAATAAAAACTCAGAAGCTCGGACTACCACTTAGGTGAAGTAAATAATACACTAGATGGCAAAATGCAAATTTAAAAAGATTTGAACATCCTAACACGAAATTAGATAAAATTCTAATTTAAGAGCGGTAAGTATAAGTTTTTAAAAAATGTTTTTTTCAAAAAAGCATTGCTAATGTTGGGGAGACACAGCCTAGTAGAGGTACTTATGATGTAGCTGTAGAAATTATAATGAGTGTAACCTCAATAATTGTTCAAGTAGGACAAAGCCACCAAGAAATCTCATCTTTAGCTGTGTCTGCACAATAATGTGGTGGTCTGCTTGGTTGGACTACTGGGCAAGGTTCTAGGTGCCCTGTTCTAAGATTAAGGAGGGACTGAGATATGTCTGGAGGAGTCTGAGGAGAGGATTCAAAACCTCATCAGGTCAGACATGGTTGAAGGAACTGAGTTAATAACATCTGGGCAGGCCTAGGCTGAAGAGCCAGATGTGGATATGTTCCAGGCAGTTCAGGCCCAGCAGAAACGGTGCATCCTCAAGAAGTGCACTGTTTCTAACATCTCCAATGGCTGCTGCGAGAGGTAGGCAATTCCATCACAGAAGCCTGTCAAGGAAGGCTGGACAGTGTTTCCCAAAAGATGTAACCTCTGTCCTCACACTCTAGGCTGTGCCTGTCTTGGGTAGTGTCAACTTGCCTATATTTGCAGCAACTAATCCTCTTCTGGAATAAAGACCTAGGACTACATCCTGCCAGCTGGAAGAGCTTCTTCTATGAGCCACCAAACTCTACTGAAATCCCAATAAAGCCTGTCTAATGAGATGCTGGGATTACAGAGAGCTTTCATCTAGGCAACTCGGGGCATTTTCACGCCAATTATTGCTTTTTATCTTCACAATACTCCCACTAGGTAAAGAGGAGGGAGCAGGTTTTCTTTTGCCCATTTTGTAGGCGGAAGAGCTTGGGGAGACATGGCAAAGTCTACTCCATCCTGGGGTCTGGAATTGATAATCTGGTTCTTCCCACATCTCCATTAAAAATGGTGTAGGCCACGTTCCATCTTTCTACAGGACACTGTCCTTGTTACAAAGCATTTGAAAACAATACTCATTCAGGACTGAATTAAAACTTTTGGTTCCAGGGTAGCAAGGACCTGCTGGTGGAGGCAAGCAGAGCTCTTAGGAAACAGTGTAAGAAAAGTCATGTGACCTTTATTAGTGGTGACTGACAAGGAAATGACAGCTTTGATAGGACCCTCACCTCGTTCAACCTCATTTTCCTCAATTATCTGAGGAGTTGATAATTCTCTGGGATGTAAAGCAGATCCCAAATGGCTTTTAACATCACATGAAAATATCCAGGGCTTAAGAGCACTCTTTTATGTTTCTACTGTGGTATTTAACACAGTATGCCTTAAATTAGATTGGCAAGCATCTCTCAGAGTCATGAGATCTGTAAAGGACATGTTAAACCTTCCTTGTTTATGTGACAGGAGGTATAGAAGAAGGGGTATGAACAGTTTCTGAAATTAGATGGCCTGAGTTCAAATCCCAGCTCATCCACCTAAGAGCTGTGTAACCTCAGACAAATTGGTCAAGCGCTCTGTGTCTGGCTTCCCCATCATAAAACAGAGATCATAAGAGTATATCCTTCTTCAGGGAATAGCTGTGAGTGCCTGACCCCTGGGATGTACTTCCCACATCAGCCTCCATTATTGCTGAATGTTCTGTAGACTGTATAAGCCCTTAGCATGGTGGCTGAAATCAATTTATATACTCTTCATTCTCTTGCAATGAGATCTTGAGTTGTTTACACTAGAGTAGCAGTATTAGAGAACACATGCATAGGTGAAATGCACAGAAAAGTAGAAATCTAATTTTTGCAAAGAATGTCAACTATTTTTTCCAATGAACCTTCCTTCATACCTAAGCTAACAATCTATAGAGATCTTCTGGAGATTGTTTCATAGAAGAGAGGGTGACGTGTCAGAGAACTCATTCTAAAGGAAGTTTTAAAATAAGCCACTTTCAAATGTCCCATAAGGGAGAAGTTTACCTAATTGCTCATAGCATCGAGACTAATTTTAAGTGACTTAGATTCTGGTGTTTGAGAAGAAAATGGGAACCATGTGGTCTCTATATGCAACAGATTCACATCTGCAGTTGGCTGGAGGTAAAAGGAAGAGGGCACTTGGAAGGCAGAGGGAGAAGACCAAAAACAACCACTCCACAGAAGGTTTCCCTCACCCTGGAAGGGGCAAATCAGAGCACTGGGAGAGAGAAAGAAACTAGGCAAGGAGAAAACCCAAGGGGAAACAGGCAAGACAGTTTCTAACAGGTTAAGATTTGAAAACAGCCATCCATGTCTCGATTCCAGTTAGAATCTGGGGTCCGACTGGCTGTTAGATGTTAGTAAGGGGAGATGCTGCACCATGAAAGTGGCTCTGTTGGTTCTGATGTTTCTTTAATAATTACTTCACTTTCTCTCTTTCCATAAAGAGAATTTTGTATAATGAAGTTACAGAAAATGTACAGTCACAGATCTGTGGGGATGCCAGCAGAAAGCTTCCTTGGCAAATTGTTTTTCAGAACTGCAGGGTTCTATCGCCCATTGTTAACAGTGTGTCTTAGCCCTGGGGGACCAGGGGGTGACAAATGGATATCCTCTTGAAACAGAGACTGCAAAAATCCTAAACCATAGTTTGGTTGCCCTGGGACTCACGTCTCCAGTGTCTCAGGTTCATGCTATCAGTTAGTATGGTGGTTAGGAACTCTGCACTGGTCTTGTTTTAATCCAGTTCTGTCTTTGGGCAGATGATTTAACTTCTCAACTCTCCCTTGCTTCTTCTTTAACGGAGATATTTAGATATCTAGCCGGGTGCAGTGGCACATGTCTGTAATCCCAGTAGCTCTGAAGGCTGAGGCAGGAGGATCCTGAGTTCAAGGCCAGTCTCAGCAACTTAGTGAGGCCCTAAGCTACTTAGTGAGACTCTGTCTCTAAATAAAATATAAAAAAAGAAATAGATGGGTAATGTGGCTCAGTGGGTAATCAACCCTGAGTTCAATCCCTGGTACCAAAACCAAACCAAAACAAAAAAAAAAATCACAAAAAACAAAAAAGATACCTATTGGGCCTATCCATGAGGGGAGCTGGGAGAATTCCCTGAGCTAATGTGTCAAACGCTGAGCACAGTCCCCCCTAAATAGCCATAGTCATCATACTCATCAATCCTCGGCTCCAACCTCTAGTGGGGAGTCACAAAAATGCAGAAATAGCAAAAGACAGGGGCTGGGGTGGGGAAGGGGAGGCTGCACAAAGGAACTGGGCATCGCAACACTGGCTTTTTCACCCCCAAAGAGCAAGCTGTGACAGACGCTTTGGTGCCACTCGGTTCCAGAATAAACAGAAGCCCTGAGGAGCCAGAGCCCTGTCAGAAAACTCTAACATTGCCATATTGTGAACAGCAGCATCAGGCACTCATAGTGAGGGAGGGAGAGATACGCCGGAAATACAATGGTTTTGTGGAAATGGAGAAGACTGGGCACCTGTAATCTGGCACCACTCTCTTGGGTCTATCAAAAGAGCTACTGGAGTCCCTCTGACCTAAGGACCAAAGGATCAAATCTAAATCAACCATTTTGCAACTCTGTTACATCTGAATTGTGTCCACAGGATGTGAAATTGCAGGATGTTGGGAAGGTACCACGCACCAGGCCTGGCACAGAACACAAAAGACATCTTTGTGCTAGTATAAAAGTAGAGTGAGATTTGAATTTCTGCCCATCAGGAAGGTGCCAAGCTGACTTCCACCTGCAGCCTTTGTCTCCTCCACACCTCCCCTCACCTGGGACCCCCTGTAGTTAAACTACCTGCCTTATTTTTCTAACCATGGTGAGCTAAGAACAGATGACCAAGTTTTTCCTTTCCTGATGATTTCATTAAAATGTTGTACGCAAAAAGACCTCTGTGTGATTCCTCAGAGGTTGTTATAGTTTAGATATAATGTGTTCCCCCAGATCTACTGTGTTAATACAGGAATAGTCAGAGGTGAAATGATAGCATTGTGAGAACTGTAACCAAATCAGTCCTTCCTAGTTTGAATGGACTGGGTGGTAACTGTAGGCAGGTAGAGCATGGCTGGAAGAGGTGGGTCACTGAGGGCATCCTCTGGAAGGGTGCATCTTCTCTATGGCCCCTCCCTTTCTCTCTCTGCTTCCTGACCCTACTCTGAAAAGCTTTTCTCCACTGAGCCCTTCCCCCATGATGTTCTCATGTCTCACCATCAACCCAGAGCAATGGAGTCAGCTGTCTATGGACTGAGATCTCTGACACTGTGAGCCCCAAATAAGCTTTCCCTCCTCTAAGTTGTACTTCTCAGGTATTTTGATTACAGCAATTTAAAAGCTAGAGATTCATAAGAGCTTATGGACCCAATTGACTTTAAATGTGCAGATTTCACACACGTGGTTCTATTTGTAGGCACTAAACTACTGCCTGCCTCAGGAGAATCCTACTTCCCCTCTCAGCCCCTGCAGTCTGAGCCTCTGCTGTGTGACTGAGGGAGCAGCTACCTCACACCTGGGCAAAGCACCAAGAAAAAGTGAGCTTGTGGTCAGCACTGCTCTGGGAATGTAGTAAGAGGCCAGGGGGGCTTGTAGGAGCCATGGATGCCTCTGTATAGCCCTGCCAGCCATAGCAGTCAGATAAGCACATCTATGTGGAAATTAAATTTTCCCTTTCTATTTCACGAGAAGATGAGATTCTACTCTGTCATAAGGCCCCAACGATCATGTTTACTTACAGCTTTCATTTGAAGGTACTAGTTATTTGTTACCAGACAGCATCTGCTAAATTATTAGCAATATAAATTACATGCAGGATGGTTTGCTGAAGTAGCACAAGTTTCTTGGTTTAATGAATTTACAAGTGCCAAGATAAAAAGAAAATCAAATAACTACTGCAAAAGTTATCAGGAAAGGGCTGGGATTGTGGCTCAGTGGTAGAGCGCTTGCCTTGCATGTGTGAGGCACTGGGTTTGATCCTTAGCACCACATAAAAATAAATAAATAAAATAAAGATATTGTGTCCATCTACAACTGAAAAATATATATATAAAAAAAAAAAGTTATCAGGAAAAATAAATAAATAAAAAGACTTTGGCTAGAGGAGCATCCTGAGGCACACAGAACCTGGAAAGCAGTGTCTCTTTCAGGGCTCTGACGTGGTCCTCATCTCCCCTCATGTCACATCTTCTGGCATGGGCTCACTCACTTCCTTGGCTGCTATGAATTCCAGATAGCTGTCTCCATCCCAGGCCTCTCCTCATTGTTCAGGGGCAGGAGTTAGCAAACTTCTTGAAAAGGGCTGGAGAGAAAACATCTCAGGCTTTGTCGCCACCCAGTTTCTGTTGTACCTACTCAACCCTGCCTTTAGAGTATGAAAGCAACCAGATGGTTAGGTCAACTAAAAAGTATGTTCCAATAAAACTTTATTTGCAAAAATAAGTGGAAGGCAGGATTTGGTCCAGGCAGACACGGTTGGCTGGTCTTTGCTCTCAGATCTGAGTTCCCAGGAGACATTTCCATGTAAAAACGTCAGAGCTGCCCCAATCTCAATGCTTTAGGCTATACATGTTCTCTTTTACATCTAGTCTCCTGTTAACACAGCAATAACCCTCATATGTCCGGGGCTACCACTGGAACAGCACCCATATTCTCAACCTGGCATCCCATAGTCAAGCACAGATTCTTCCAAGCCTTACTTTTATTTTTTAAATTTTTTTTTTAGTTGTAGATGGACACAAATATCTTTATTTTTTTATGTGGTGCTGAGGATTGAACCCAGTGCCTCATGCATGTGAGGCATGCGCTTTACCACTGAGCTACAACCCCAGCCCCTAAGCCTTACTTTTAATAGATCTCATAAAGTCCTCCTCAAATTATCTGTTTTTTTGACTGCAAGGACCATGTCTTACCCATTGTTGTAACTCCCTATCCTAGTGTCCAATTTTAATATTTGGCAGATGGGAGAAGCTACAAAGTACGTTTTGGGAATGAGAAAAGAATGAGTGAATGAATGCTGTAACAACTCTAGGGCAGTGCTTCTTAAATTTCAGTGTGTGTATCTATCACCTGGAGACTGCCAACTGCAGCTTCTGATTCAGTCAGTCTGGAATGGGGCCTAGGGTTCTGTTTCTATCGAGTTTTCCTAAATGAATGCTGATCTTCCATGAGTCACCCTCAGAGTAGCAAGGACATAGACAATGTGGTTTGGTTCCACAGCACCCATACACAAAGTAATTTTCCCCTCAATTTTGATGTATGGGTTTACTTCTTTCCATGATCATTTAAGTAAATCATTACTTTCACCTAAGTAAAGCTCCAGAGATATTAATAAAATTATTTATGGCACCCAAAGCCTTTTAGATTTGCACAGTTTATACACATTGCCATTTCTATGCTTCAAACTATTTCTGCTTCAATTACTTCCCCTTCCCTATCTACTTGTATCCCTTGGTGCCCACTTAATTTAATTTAAACATAACTGTGCTCATCATCTATGTAGGGGTCCTTCTGCAGATGCTCTGCCAATTCAAGACTTCCTTATCTAGATGTGTTACTTATCGTGATTGTGCAAATGTCTTAAACAAATTATTATTGTTCAGAAATTCAAAGGAACAGTCTGTTTTCCCAGAACTCTGGGAAACTGAAACCTACTTTCAGGCTACGTCCACCCCTTTTTATAGCAACAAAACACTTTTATCAGCAGAGCAAATAATTGCTTTACAGGTTCCAGGGACCATGTGATTCTTTCCTCACTCCACGCCACCCCCTACACACCAAAAAAAAAAGAGAGACAGAGAGAAGAATATACCAAGGTTATCTAGAGGAACGCCATACTCCAAGAAAGCTGAGCTATTTGCTTTGGCAAGTCAAAAGCATAACCCCAACATTGTTGAAATAAAATTGCATTTCTTTGTATGAATTCAGTAAAGTTAGATATCACCGTCTGGAGCAGCAGCTCTGGCTAAGTTCCATCCTGCCTGGAAACCAGCTTTTAGTATAAAGATGCCATGAATCCATAACATGCAGGCTAATTTACACTAAGTAATCTCAGCATTTTGGGTAATTACATTTCCTCTGACAATTTCTAAGGAACCTGTGTGATACTGAATTGTGTCAGAAAATAGGTGTCATAGTGAATGTGGAATTCTAACCAGGCTTTTTCACTACTAAATTATAGCAAAATGCACTATAATCAACTCATATAAATTGCTTGCTCCCCATACTTATCTCCAATGAGGAGAATCAAATTGCCTACCTGAAATTACAGAAGACGATTACAAAAGTATGGCAGTTTTACAACTGGTAAACAATTTGTAAGACCAAATTTATTTTTTAATATATATATGACAAAAAACTTCTACTTATCCAAAATCTAAGTGACCAGAAATCTCAAATAAAATGTATTTATTAGTGTAGTTGTCCCTTGGTATCCACGGGGATACCAAAATCCATGGATGCCTAAGTCATTTATGTAAAATGACATGGTCTTTGCATACAATGTACACGCATTCCCCTATATGTATTCTCCTAAATCATCCCTACATTACTTAAAATACCAAATACAATGCAAATTCTATGTAAATAGTTGTTAGACTGTATTGTTTAGGAATAAGGACAAGAAAAGGAAGGTCTGTACATGCAATATTGTTCTCTGCGGTACTAGGGATTGAACTTGGGGTGCTTTACCAGTGAACTACACCACCAGTCCCTTTTATTTTTTTTTATTTTTAGATAGGGTTTTATTAAATTTCCCAGGCTGGCCTTAAACTTACAATCCTGCTGTCTCAGCCTTCTGGGTGGCTGAGATTACAGGTGTGTACCACAGTGCCTGACACAGATGCAATTTATATGTGTGTGTGTGTGTGTGTGTGTGTATTTCAGTCCCTGGCTGGCTGAATCCACAGCATGGAACTTATCTATGTATACAGAGGGTCAAATGTAGCCAACTGGTCTAGTACTGAAAACTCTGGGGAATTGCAAGATGTTGATAGATCTTTGAGATCATCAAACAAATGTTATACTCAGAGAATTTTAGAGTCCAAAAGATTTGGAGCTCATGTGATCCAACCTACATATTTGACAGTTGTGTGCTGAGCCCACAGGAGGGAATAATTTGCTCAATGAATTAGTGGCAAAGCGGTGGAACCCAGTTTGGCTCACTCCGACACAAGGCCTTTGTGTGCTCCTGACTGAATGGTGTTAAATACCATCACCCTCTGTCTTCTGATTCTTAGAAATGTTGACACTCATGAATGGGCCACCTCATCTAAAATGTCCACACCACCAACGTACATTAGAGCCTCTCCCTGTATTTTCTCCTTAGCGTTTTCACAATTTTTAAAAATCATTTGCCTTCCCCTTTAGCAGGAACGATTCCTAAGGAAAACAGATTTTCCCCTTTTTATTCATGGCTATATCACCAAGAACAGTGTCCATCACAAAGTGATAGGTCAGGAAATATTTGAATAAAAAGAAAAAGAAAGACCACATAGGATAATTCTCAAACTTATCACTGCATTCTCAGACTTACCTCAGTTTTTAATATCATCTATTTGACATCCTTCCAGAACTTCTTATGTGCCAGGCATTTTACAAGACTGAGGTGAATCTCAGAGTAATAGGTTTATTCTATTCATCCAGGAAGCTTAATTTAAGGTGATCCTATTATTGTAACCTCCTAATGCAATGTCATCTCTTATCAGTTTAATTCCACAGACTGTACCTGTACATTAGCCCCTGAAGGAATGATTTCCACCTTCAATAGAAGGTTAGGACTTTATGATTCAGCAATCTGCTTCCTAGGATCATAATGGGAGAAACTGCAATCTTTGTGCTAGCCTGCCAAAGCTGAAAACGATGAAGCAGATCAAAATAAGCAGACTTTGCCAAGTAATTCTGACATAGTCTCTTTCTCTCTAATATAACCATCAGAAAGTAATGCATTCACAACTGAAGGGAGATCTGTGTACCAGAAGCATACAATATTGGCTATCTCATCAACTTGTTTCTGAGATAAGCCCCCAAATAAAATTGA
>PVHX01015599.1:0-16087 GCA_004024805.1 Geosciurus inauris
ACTGGAGATTGAACCCAGGGGCACTCAACCACTGGGCCACATCCCCAGCCCTATTTTGTGTTTTATGTAGAGACAGGGTCTCACTGAGTTGCTTAGCACCTCGCCATTGCTGAGGCTGGCTTTGAACTTGCAATTCTCCTGTCTCAGCCTCCCTAAGTGCTGGGATTACAGGCTTGAGCCACCGCGCCCGGCTCATTCTGCAGTTTATCTTTTCATCTACTCAAGACATCTTGGTCACTCCCAAGTTTATGCCATTATGGGCAAAATTGCTATACACATCCAAGTACAGGTTTGTATGTGGCCATAAGTTCATAAGTTTTCAACTCCAGGCAAATGCCAAGAAACACAGATGCAGGATCATGTGACAAGAGCATGCTTAGCTTTGTGAGAAGACACCAAACCATCTTCCAAAGTGTGAGGACCATTTTGCATTCCCATCAGCAATAAATGAGAATCCCTGTTGCTTCATCTCTTCATCAGCATTTGGTGTTGCCAGTGTTGTGGATTTCAGCCATTCTAATAGGTGTGTAATTGTATCTCACTATTGTTTTAATTATCTCTTATTTTTAACACCTTTATTGAGATATAACCTGCACATTTTGAAAATGTACTACTTGATAAGTTTTGATCTAGTATGTACTCGTAAAGCATCATCACAGTCAGATAGTGAACATATCCATCACCCCCGAAATTTCTTTATATCCATTTAAACCCCATCCCCCTCCTTTGCCTATGCCTAGGCAATCGAACTGATCTTATTTCTGTTGTTAATAATTCGTTTGCTTTTCCTGGAGTTTTTGTAAATAGAATCCTACACTAAAAGAAGCCTTTTTCTTCTGGCTTCTTGCATTCAGTGTATTATTTTGTCGTTCACTCGTATTGTTGCAGGTAAATAGTTCATTCCTTTTTACTGTTATGTAGTATACCCTGTGGATATACCACTATTTGCTTATCCACTGACATGAGATAGAGAGTTGAATTGTTTGCAGTTTTTTTCTGTTACAAATAAAGCTCTATCCACATTTATTTACAAGTCTTTTTATAGAAATATGCTTTCATTTCTTTTGAGCAAATACCTAAGCATAAAATGGATGAATTATTTGGTAAGTTTGTGTTTAACTTTGTATGAAACTGGAACTGTTTTCTAAAGTGATTGCATCACCTCACAACCAGCAAAACACCCCAGCCTCCCCACGTCTTCCCAGCACTTGGTGCTGTCACTCTCTTCTATGAGCCATTCTAATCTGTGTATAGCAGATTCTCGTGACTTTAATTTGTATTTTTCAAATGGCTATGTTGAGCATCTTTTCTTGTTTTAGTTGATCTTTGGCAAAGAATATGTTCAAATCTTTTACCTATCCATTCACTAGGTTCTTTGCTTTCTTATTACTAACTTTTGAGAGTCCTTTATATACTGGAAATATTCCTTCATCAGATATTTTCTCTGCAAGTATTTTCACCCAATAATAGCATGTCTTTTCATTCTCTTCACCATGTCTTTTGAAGAGTAGAATATTTAATATTAAAGGAGTTAATTCATTTTTCTTTTTATTAATGGGGTGTGTTTGTGCTGTTATACTTAAGAAAGCTTTACAAATTGTAATTCACAAAGATTATCTTTTGTGTTTTTTTCTAGAATTTTTTTAATGTGGAGTTTTACATTTAGATCTATGACCCATTTTTAAGTTAGCTTTTGTATATGGATGAAAGTTTATTTTTGCATAAAAGGATCCACTTATTCTAGCACTATTTGTGGGAAAGATGATCTTTTCTTCTCTGATGTTTCAAGTTTATCAAAAATCAAGCATTTCCTATAGTTTTCAGTCTGTTTATGAACTCTATTCTGTTACATTTGAAGTACTTTTCTACCTTTTTTTCAATACTGCAACTGTTCTGATTATCCCAACTCTGTAATGATTCCTCAAATTAGTTTGCATTGGCCAGCCACCTGTGTTTTGGTGTTTGGGTAATCTCAGATCCTGTGTGTTACCATAAGGATTCTGAAAATTAGTTTGTAAACTTATAAAATTAAACCTTCTGGAATTATTATTGGAATTACTTTGAATCTATGAATCAACTTAGGGATAACTGACATCATAACAATATAGAATATTCTAATACAAATAAATTATACCTCTACACAATTTTCAGTGTATAGATTTTTCGCATCTTTTGTTAGATTTATCACTGACATTATTCAATGTCATTATAAACAGCATTGTTTTTAAAATTAATATAGAATATACTTTTTCTTTTTTATTGGTTCTTTTTAGTAATATATGACAGTAGAATCCATTTTTATATAATTATAAAAGTACGGAATATATCTTATTCTAATTAGGACCCATTCTTGTGAATGCACACAATGATGAGATTCACTATGGTGTCTTTATATATGTACATAGGAAAGTTATGTCAGATTCATTCCCCTGTCTTTCCTTTTACTATCCCTTCTCCTTTCACTTTATTCCCCTTTGTCTGATCTACTGAACTTCTACTCTCCCCATCCCTTTATTGTAGGTTAGCATCCACATATCAGAGAAAACATTCAACCTTTCATTTTTTGGTATTGGCTTATTTTATTTAGCATGATAGTCTCCAGATCCATCCATTTACTGGAAAATGTCATAAAGTCATTCTTCTTTATGGCTGAGTAGAATTTCATTGTGAATAAATACCACATTTTCTTTATCCATTCATCTGTTGAAAAGGGTTGGCTCCATAGTTTAGCTATTGTGAATTGTGCTGCTATAAACATTGATGTGGCTGCATAACTTTAGTATAACAGTGCTGTTTTTAAATGTAAAAAATATACTTTATTGTCGATGTTAGTATATAGAAATATGATAGATTTTTACAATTGGTATATTATCTTTTTTTTATATAAGTGTTCTTAACCTCACTTGTTAGTTCTAGTAGCTTTGAATAGATTCCACTAGATTTTCTACTTAGGCAGTCAAATTGTGTGTAAAATCACTAAACTAAACAAAAGAGAAAACAATTTTGCTTCTTTCTTACCAACATGGATGCACAGACCAGAAACTTCAGTATAGCTCTCCAAGGCACTTTTGAGACTGAGCTTCCTGCCCTTATTTCAGAAGAAGCTCATTCAACAGAAAGGCATATCTAGATAGAAGGAGAGGTAGGTCATGGACGGGCACTTTCTTTGGGGAAGGGCCAATAAGGCCAGAATAGCATCCCTGAGGGGTCCTACCCATCCACTCATGAAAGGAAATCTTCTGGATAAACTAGTAAAGCTGGTGCCCACTATAAAGATAGCAGGTGCTCAACTGGGGTTGCAGTAGGAAATATCTGAGAGGTCCTTGCCCAGTGATCCTCTCCTTCTCCCTTTACTTAGGGACCATGTGTCCATTGGAAATAGAGCCTCAAGATGCCCTTAATTAGAGGGGATATTCATTTGGTAGCCAGGTCATGGAGACCAAGGGTTCCATGGGAAAGGTGATTCTATGAGACTGTGAAGCCTCTTTGAGAGTGTTAGGCCTTGCCACCCTTTACACAAATGCTATTTTTCTGGGGAGTCAATCAGCCAAATTCCTTTGCCATTTCCCTAAAATTCCTTCCCAACCAAAGCCTCTGGTGATGGGTGATGCAAGTAGAGAGATTCCCTAATGCTGCTCTTGCCTCTGGCCTTAAGGTAACTTGTTTCCCAACACCATGATGCAGTAAGGTGGGTAATATGAAGGGAGTGTGTGTGTGTGTGTGTGTGTGTGTGTGTGTGGGTGTGTGGGTGTGTGTGTGGGTGTGTGTGTGTGTGTGTGGGTGTGTGGGTGTGTGTGGGTGTGTGTGGGTGGTGATAGTGGAGGATTCTCATGCAATCTAAGAAATTGAAAATATCAAACAACTTGAGCCTGTTTCTGGGTCCTTTGTTCAAGTTCTTATAAAGAAGAAAGGACCCCTGGCCAAGAACTGCCTAGGTAAGTCCATGACCTTGAGATGTACAAAGATCACAGTTGCCTTTGTTTGCAGGAAAACTTCACAATGGGTTACTGAGGTGGTTGCAGCCAGCTTTTTGTTCTTAAAGAAATCAAAGCCAACATTTCCCTTTATAGTGTGTGTAGAGAAGGTAAATTTTAAAACTACTGTCTACTGAGATACTACTTCAGAATAAATATAAATGGTGCTCCATGCACGAGAGGCTAGACCCATTCTGCATCTCCTCCCCCAGGTGAGTTGGAAGAATCTCCACAATATAATGTCCATTTCCTCAGTAGGTCTACCCAGCCTGGCCCACTGGACTTTACATTGTGTTAAGCAAACAACCCTCTAGGCTCTGACATTCTCAAAAAAAGCCACAGACTTGGGCCCAGGTTTTGAAATGGGAAACCAGTGTGATCCTGGGATAAAGTGGTGGGATCTCCAGCTGGAATTGCAGACTCTTTCCTGTCTTGCAACATACTTCTGTAGTTTGGCCACAATCATAGTCCCCTCTAGTTCTCTGAAAAGGCCTCTTCCCATGGACAGAACAATGTTTGTGCTGAGGTTTTTCTCCATTTGTACTGTTGCCAGCGGTTGACATTGGATCCTGAATGTCTCGCCAGAGATCTTCATGTGCAATTAGCTTAACATAAGGATCAGACCAACATTGGCAAATATGTAGGTGAAGGTTGCAAAGCTGCAGAATGTCTTATATAAATATTTCAAAATGTTCTCTATCCCTACCCACAATGAAACCACACTGCACATGAGTAGATGAGTTCAGTGGGCACTAACAGTGGTTGGACTTTGAGAGGTTCATTCTTTCACTACTTAAGAGCACCCTTCCCCTTTTCTACATGAATCAAGGGCCTGTATCTTATTCATTACTGTGTTTCCTGCCATGCCCAGTATTGTATCTACAAAAAAACGGAGATGGACAGAGGTTAAGGATATGAGTTGGATTTTTTTTTTGTTTTATATTTCAAGACAATGAAAACAGTGAATTACCTCAGAGGAGTTGAATTCACAGTATTAATGATGGAACATAAAATAATCTTTTTTTTCCTCAAGCATTTGTTGACTATCCATCCTTCACCAGTTTCAACACTTATTTTGGCCTTCTTCCTATGACATTATTTCTTTTGCAAAATAGAAAATTTCCCCTTTCCCCCTGTGAGATGTAGAGAAGAACATAGAGGTGGAGTGGGTGACCTGTGACTAATTTCCACAAGAAATGAGCTCCTTAGAGAGAAGCATCCAGAAGATTCTGGTCCCTTCCATTTCCACTCCATTGCCTGAATATACCGTTTGTCTCTGCAGAGGGCTCCTGTCTCCTTTTGCCATTGTCCTTCTTCCCTTCCTCTCTACTTTTCCTGTCTTTTTTCCTCTTTATCCCTTCCTTCCTGTCCTCCGTCCTTCACTGTCTCCCATTCTCTCTCCCTTCTCTTCCTCCCCTTCCTTCCTCCTTTTTCCATTTATTTGACACCCCTTGGGACTACCAATACCTGCCTGTATCATGCCACTGTCTGGGACCAAGGCCTTTATAGACTCCCCCTGCCACACACACACTGCTCCTATTATAAGATCTTGAAACTGTTTAGGTTGGCATTTGGGTTATTCCACTGTGTTCCCTCCTAACCTTATCACCTTTTTAGAAGGGGGCAGTTAAGGATCTCTTCATAACACAGCATGCAAACATATACTTTATATAGGTTTGGCGAGGATGGGATGCAGAGGACAGATAGGTTGAAAACCACATCACTCTTGGCTCCACGATTCTCCAGGGGCTCCTTTCCTAACCTCCTGGGCTCCTGTGAGCTCTCAGGCCTATGTTTCTTACTGTGCCAGCCCTTCAGGGTTGGGCTTTCTGCTCATGAGATTTTTACCCTTGTTAAAGTAAACATTTCCTCACTCACTGCTGCCTGATGGAAATCCTACCTGTGTTCAAGGACCGTCACCTCCTTCAGGCAGCTCAACCTTCCCCAGTAGGTTGGTGCTTCCTCTTAAAACCATAATGGCATTCCCAGCATTTGCTGGTCTGATTCTACAAACAGGTGAAACTACTCTCTGGGTGTAGAAGGGGGCTCCAGTACAGGAGCGAGAGGCAGGTGCAAGTGGGAAACTGCAGCTTCAGCTGAGGGCCATTCTCCTTCCTACTGTCCATGCAGTTGGAAGAGGGTGCATGGACTGAATTCACATGGACATGGAATGAGTACAGTATATTTCCCTCCTCTCCCTTAGCCAAAATTATTTTCTTTTCTTTATAAGAACTAGAGGGCTGCTTTTCCAGACCAATATCCTTGGCTTTGGATCAGCAGTGGACCACAGAAAAGGCAATGTCTTAGGATGACTCTAAACTGTGTTGCCTGGGCTCAGCTCATGGATTATTTGGTCATCTTGGGCTGAGTCCTTATCATTTTTGTGCCTCCCATCTCCAAAATCACAATGATGTGTACCACAGGTTTGTTCTGAGGATTAAATGAAGGGGAAATGCACCCAGTAATAACTGTCCCTCAGAGGAACAATACTGATTACCATCTATTAGCTCAGATCCAAAGCTATTGTTGTCTAGCATAGGTACTCTGGCACCTTCCAATCCTTATCTGAGCACTTTCTCTATGTCCTTTGAACCTCAACGGTATGAACACACATGTGAAGCCATATTGAGCAACAGAATCCCTGTAAATAATGTTGCTTTGACATTTTACAAAACACATACTGCTATGCCAACCAAGTCACAAAAACAATTGTTCCTCTCGAAGCCTGTTTTCTTAACTGCTAAATAATAGCTCTGCATTGCCCAGAGGAATGTTATTTACATTTGTAAATTTAAGGTTTGTGAAAGAATTTGCCATGATTGAATTGAAAACTCAGCGAGTTTTTAGTTTTGTGCCTAGTTTTTAAAATTTCCTTCATCGTTACACAAAACTAACTGCCATATCCTAATAGTCCAACCAGCTCTGTACAGAAAATAACTTTCTAATAGTTAGATCTGTTTCAAATCTACCTCTGTACATAGGCAAATCACATGCATTCTCTCCATCTTGCTACCCTCAATGCTTTCATGAGGAAAAGGAGCTTATATCATGATTT
This sequence comes from Geosciurus inauris, assembly GCA_004024805.1. Lineage (NCBI taxonomy): Eukaryota > Metazoa > Chordata > Mammalia > Rodentia > Sciuridae > Geosciurus > Geosciurus inauris. The sequence goes on from PVHX01015599.1 coordinate 7,030, forward strand.
TTAAATTCTAAAAGAGATTTTTAAAAGTACATACTATGCATCCTTGAAACAGACTGAGAAAATAACAGTAGATACATCCTGATTTTGGGGGGAATAGAGGAGAAGGGAGGTGATACTTACTATTACTACATGCTTTGCACACATTCCTAGGTTTCTCTCCAACAGATTTAAGTTTCTCAGGAGCCAAGGAGAAAATAGAGAAAACAGGAATCAGATTTTCTAGAAAAGAATACTAAGATAAAAATTGAGAGAGTCTCTTATACAATTTTGGCAACATTAGTTCAGTCTTAGGTTGGCCTAACAAACTAGCTTATATTCAAATTAGAAACACAATTTGGTCAAATAACCTCTGAGTCAGAAACAAACATCTAACTACTGGGTCATTTTGGATACATCCTGGTAGGTAGTTTTGTAAGTCTTGATCCATCTCTCTGAGAATATAGAAATACTAAACTCAGTTTCTTCTGTGACCTCAGATACATGGAACATTCCGCCCCTACACCCTTCATAATGGGAACACACCTTGTTTCCTCTAATTCAATTCAGTTCTGACATTGCCTACTTGAAGACCCCACAGATTGAGGGTTCAGTCCCTAAGACCACCCCTCAACACACTTCAGATGCCAATCACAAGTCCCAGGTTGTTTTAACTGTGCTTTTGACTAATTAACTATAAATAGGCATTCAGAAAATCCCCCTCCAATTTGATTAATTTATTAGAATAAGAACACAAGAGATAAAGAATATCACAAAGGATACTGATGGAGAGGTGCATAGGGAAAGGTTATGCAGGAAGGGGCAGAACTTTCCCACCCTCCCCCGTGCGCTACCCTCTAGGCCCTCCACATGCTCAGCAATCTGAAAGCCTTCTGATCCCTATCCTTTTTAGGTTTTATGCAGACTTCATTAGAAAGGCAAGGTGTATTAACCATTGGCCATTAGTGATCAACTGATCCTTCAGCCACTGTCTTCTTCCTGAGTTGGGGGCCACAGCTAAAAGTTCCAGCTCTCTAATCCTAGTGGTCTCTGGTGATAGGCCCTATCTTAAAGCTACCTAGGGGCTTCCAGCCATCAGTCCATCATTAACATATAAAGTCTCTTCTGTCTGAAGATTTTAGCAGTTGTATGCCAGGAAAGTGATATTACACACTATCACAATCTTTAAAGAGTTTTGCCCAAGATCACCAACTAATCAATGAGCTGAGCGAGGAAACCCAGTTTAGAGTCATCCTAAGACATTGCCTTTTCTGTGGTCCAGTGCTGTCAGATCCAATGCCAAGGGTATTAGAGTCTGGAAAAGCAGCCCTCTAGTTCTTATAAAGAAAAGAATATAATTTTGGCTAAGAGAAAGGACGGAAACATACCGTACTCATTCCATGTCCATGTGAATTCAGAAGCTTTTCCTAATATCTATGAATCTAATTACATTTTAGCTTACTCTCCTTTCTGTGTAGAAACTTTAAGTAGTGAAAAGATAGAACAAATGATGTCCCTCAGTAGATTTCTGGGACAATCTCTCAAACAAATAATGCAGTCTGTATAATTTAATTGTGATAAGAAATGTATATAAAGACATACCCGATGTGAGTCCTACTGGATGTCAATCACCTGAGTGAGACTATAGAATTATTTACTGTTGCTTATTTTCTTTTCTATATTTTTCTAATTTTCTTAATGAACTTGATTTCCTTTTTTATTTGTTAAAAAAAGACACTATAAGGGGAAAGGATCTGGATAGATAAGAAATGTTTAAAGAACACTTACTTTAAAAAATATTTTCAATTCATTCGAAGTCAATCTTTATAGCTTCTGGGAAAATTTTTCAGAATTCAGGGTCAGAATTGAAGTGGAGAGACTGATAAAAAAGAAGAGGTAGACTTAGGTAGAGTTTGAAAAAAGGCACATTTGGGCCTGCCTCCCCCTGCCCCCATCCTCTCTTTTATCTTATTTATTTATTTATGTATTTATATATGTATGCATATATGTATGTATGTATGTATGTATGTTGTAGTCCTAAGCAAGTGAGTGCTCTACCACTGAGCCACATCCTCAGCCCTAAACCTAGGTTTCTGATACCACTTCCTCCTCTGTCTGTCATTTGATAAAAACCAGTATTGTTGTTGAATATTCAGTGATTGGGTTTTGCATTATAGGGATTTATGGACATGTCTTTGTGATCTTGCACAAGGGTTGACAGAAGAAACTTCCAAGCTTTTGTTATCTTTGTGTTTTTGTCATCAGAATCCCTCCAGCAACAATGCAATACACTTTCACAGGGCAAAACTAATCAAATGAAGAGAGACGTGAAGGGATCTATTATTGTGTGTCTATTTGGCGCATCACACATAGCTCAGAGTCCTCATGGCAATTATGTGTGACATTGTCTGAACAAAGAAATCACACTCTCAATTGGCTTCTTGCTACATTGTATTTCTCCCACCCAGCTAAAACATGGTGATTAGTCACGGGTTTTCATGTGGATTTCTACAGTTTTTCTTACAGTGAATCTTAGGATCTCTGAACAAATGAAGATATCTTCTCCTCAATGTATCTGAGTGGTAGTTTCTTGATTAAATTCACTTCTGTCTCAACTCTACATGATTCAGCACTCCTCAATGGGGTAATGCTATTTTTTTTAATTGGTTCTTTTTAGTTATACATGACAGAATCCATTTTGATATAATTATAAAAACATGCTCCTCTTATTGAATTACCAAAGTGTAAACCCACAGTTGAATTAAACCTGTTTTTGAACTTGTAGCTCACAAGGATTTGGCAATGTTGGTATTTTTCTCTTTCTCAACTTTCTCAGAGTTTTAGCTAAAACATTTGTGCCCTTCATCTGTTCCTTATTAGGACAACATCGTCCCTCATTTTGGGAGGGGTTTTCAATGCATTAGTCAGAATTTAGAGATACTTTTTTTTAACACCATCACTGTTAGAGCTATTCCAGAAACACAAGGAGCTTTAAAGTTCTTGAGAGACTTACAGAACCCACTTTATTGGGTCTGGGAGTAGACAAGAGCCTGTGGAGCTTGACAAGACACTGGTCCAATTGACTAACTCACGTGGACTTTGAGAGAAAGAACTCACTGCACTGCACCCATCAGTTGCTTGCCACAACATATGAGTCATCAGAGAGAATGGCTCTGATAGAAAATTTGGAAGCACAAAGGGTAGTGTGAATTTGGAAAGGAAGAGCCTATTTCTTTCCTCTCATTGGAATCATGGTTGTGACACAACAAAGAAGCATCATCCCCACTCAATGGCTTTGTAGCAGCAGTTCTGAACCTGGACTTACTGGGCTGGCTGGTGAATACTGAACTTCAGAACATCTCACTGCTCTGCCACCAAATGTCTGTGTGGCACACTGGGTCACAGAGCAGTTGGAGCTGAACACCATCCACAGATAGCCCATAAGCATACTGAGGGAAGACTCATGTGTTTAGGCTGCCATGCAGAGCATTACAGACAATGGTGAAGACAACAAGCTTATTGCTCATGGTTCTGGAGGCTGGAGGTTCAGATCAAGGCATCAGCAGGGTTGGTTCCTCCTGAGGCCCCTCTCTTCAGCTATCAGATGAAGTCTTCTCCCTGTGTCTTCACATGGCCTCTCCTCTGTGTATGTCTGTGTCCACTTGTATTGGATTAGGACCCCCTGTGATAATCCCTGTTTAACTTCATTACCTCTTTTAAAGACTCCCTTCTCAAAATACCATCATATTCTGAGGTACTAGGCATTAGGTCTTTAACATATGAATCTGGAGACATAATTTAGACCATTGCAAAAGGTAAAGAGGAGTTTGATACCATTTGCCTTTCCTTATCTACCGCCCCATGATGGAGAAAGGACTAAGATGACCAACTTCCCATACCAATATGAAATATCCTATGTGAATATGTATGTATGCAATTTTTCATACTGATGCTATGGCTTAAATGTGTTCCTCATCTTCTATGTATTAGAAATTTAATCTAAGATAACCCAAGTCATATGTTAGCAGTATTTGGAGGTGGGGCCCTTAGGAGGTAATTAGGATTAGCTGAAGTCATGAGGCTGGGGCTCCATGATTGCATTAGTGATTTTATGAGAGAAAGCAAGTGAGAGACAGACCCAAGCATTTACATTTAACTTCCATCGGATGCCTTGTGCCACCTTGCGACTCTGCAAAGTCCCTTCCAGCAAGAAGGAACCCCCAAGTAAAACTTCCTATTTTGCACTTCCCAGCCATCAGAACCATAAGCCAAATAAACCCTTATTCTTTAATTACCCACTCTCTAGCATTCAGTTATAGCAGTAGAAAACAGATAATGACAACCATAGAACCACTGTGATCCATGAGGCAACCCATGCAAACACTTTCACCTTCACTGACACTGTGATTGATATATCTCTTATTTGTCTGCATGTATCCACGTAGTGTCTGGAACTTTCAGGATAGTAAATAAAAATAGACACTCTTCCTTGTATTTGATTTTAAAAGCAATGCTTCAAGAATTTCCCATCATAATGTAGACTTTTGTTACATATTTTCTTCATTCATGTTGCTACTTTTCCTACAGTTTTCGTAAGAATATATGTTGAAATTTATTGAATGACTCTTGATAGTTTTTTAAATGAACTTGTATAATTTCCCTTTCAGCCAATTTATAGTAAGTAGTCTACTAATGGATATACTTTTAATATGTCAGCAATGCATTCCTGAGGAAAACTTAGATATGGGTGTTATTTTTCAAAACTGTTGCTGACTGCTATTTGCTAGTCTTCCATATAAAATTTGTGCCTTGCGATTTATAAACAAAGTATGCTGAAGTTTTCTTATTTGTTTTAGTTTTTCAGATTTAGATACCACAGTTACTAGCATGAAAAGTGATTTGGAAAAATTTACACATTTCTATATTCTCTGGAGCAGTTAATATAATGTAAATATTGCCAGTATTTAAAAAATATTCTCAATATTGCTACCAGAGAGACATTCTTACCATGTTCTTGTCACCCTTATCTCTATTATTATAATTCTTTCAAGTTTTATGTTTCTTTAGCCAATCTTAGTCATTTCTCTTTTCCTGGGAAATAGCTCACATCACAAATATCTAAAGCACATTAATTTGGATTTTTTTTTTTTTTTTTGTAATTTTGAGGTCTCTGTATGGTTAGTATTCTTTCACATTCTTAGTTTTTAAGATTTATCTCCCCCTTTCTTCTTTTATACTAGCCAAGTGTGTTCATATAATTCTGACATTTTTCCTAAAGTGCCAGCTCTTGTGTTTATGTAAGTTATTACAAAGTTCTACTGTGGGAGAAATGGTGAAGGAGTTGTCAACATGAAGAGGAAAGAAAGGGGGCCAGTTCTCTCTGGCTGGAGTCTCAGTGAGTTCAATCTTGTGAAGCTTCATGGGGAAGTTTCAAAGAAATTTGTCATTCTAAATGTGGGACACATTAACATGGAGCCATAAATTGGTGCTAATACCATGCCTGATCTGAACAATTTTGTTCCATCTAGACAAGTAAGGACACATTTTTTATTGTCATCTGATAAAAATAAGCAGAGAAAATGAAAAACAATCACATTCATACTGAATTGCAGAACCACTCTTGGAAGTCATAAAAGCAGTGAACAAGGAAAAAAAAATCACTAAGATTGACCTTTCAGGAATTTGCTTTCAACACACAATGAAAGAAAAAGTAAACATTTTGAAGGAGAGAATAATAATGACAATAATAATAATTTCAGTACCGCACAACTATCGTCGGGTGTGTCAGAATGATGATCATAATGAGAAAAGATCTAAAAATATAAACATGGCTTCTATTGAGGAAAACTTTTGACCCCGATGTCTTGGCCATTCAGCTGACCCAGAATTCATGGCCTTTGTTATCAATGCCCTTCTGAGCCAGGCACTTGGTAGGCAGCTGAGGACATCAAAATACAAGCTTAAAATACAAGTTCATGAAATATATTTCTTGCATGGTGCAGTGTCCTCCCTTCCTCGACCAGTGTTCCCATTTGCAATGCATGTTTCTTGTACTCAGTGTCTTCAGTCCACATCTGCTGTGGTTAGCACTTGTCTTTCCCTTGGCCCCAGAACACACCTAATGCCCCAGTTCAGTGGTTCTCTACTGTCCTCTTGACTGGTCTATCAAGTTTGTCACTCATCAAGCTAATCTAGATTTCCCTCCTTTTTTGTCATATATAGTAATCCTAACTTGGTTTAGACATTTAATCTTTCTAAACCCTAGTTTTATCATCTCTAGGAGTTCATTAGATATTTTACATGATTTTATGATACAGTAATTTCCTCAGAATGCCATACTATCAGGGACAACTGTATGTCTCCCTTTAGTTGATAGAGTCCTGCCAGATTAGACTCAAGACAAGGACACATTGCCCATTTAGTGATGGAGCCTTCATATGACATTACATGTGAAAATAGGGGGACACAGAAAATGGGAGACATCTGGCAATGGTGATTCTCATCTTGAAATAATGATTCACAAATCTATATTATAGTCTTTAAACTATATCTAGCAATATACACTTGTGAATTATTTTATTATTTTCAAATCGGATTTTCAATTTAATGTGTAATTGTAAAATTGTCAATGTCTTGCCTTTTCTTTGACATGTCTGTTATAAATAACACTGTTTGGACTTAAGGTTTTAAATATTTGTATTTGTAGTTCCAACATAAAGAACTTGGTAAAAGGAAGGGGCACTTTGAGCTTATAGACACCTATGATTGGAAATAGCTGCTTATTTCAATCTGGGATGCCTTAGAAGCACTTTAATCTCATAAAGTCTGGGAAAATGAGGAGATTTGAAATGTATAAAATAAAAATGACCACAGTTAACTCAGACTGATTGAAAAGATCAAGTGTGAAAAATGATTGTGACATAGCGTTCTAAATTGTTGGTAAAATTACTGACAAAATATGAGGAGACTTTGCTAGCTCCTTTGCAAGAAAACAACTTAAATAGACTGGGGCTTCTAACCCCAAACTGATACAAATGCCAAGACAACTATCTCTGCTGTATCAAGGCTGTAAATCTTTGAACTTTAGACCTAAATGAAATTCCATCTCTCACATTTTTTAATGAAGTAAAAATAAATGCAATTACTGAACAGAAGCCAAAGATCACAGGAGGTTAAAAGTGGAGCAAGGATATGGTCCATGCTATTTGTTTGCATTTGGACACTGTTTTCTTGGTGAATATTTCATTAATGGGAGGGCTACCAGAGGGCAGGGATGGCCCTTCCTTCCTCCTCACGGGCATCTGCTGCTGATTAAATCTGAGCTGTAGTAGTTGTGTGGTGACTGGGAAACTTGAGAATCTAATGAGGACTTAGGCAAGTAGAATGTGAGAGATTGAAACCACAAGATATTAAAATCCCCCTGCATAAGGGCTTTTTTCCAAAGATTGGGCATTTGCTCTTAAACATGCTCAGAAATACCCTAAATAAGCACATATCTTTCTATTTCTGTCCTTGCATTAATCCTCCAAAGACCTTAAAATCCATTTTATATATTTTTTCTTTTACTCAAGATAAATATATGAATAAATAGCTTGCTCTTATGCAAAGTCCACTATTTAAGCAAAGACTGATAATACTCTGGTTTGTGATTAAATCTGCTGTTGATTCTCTGTAATGGAGCTAAAGGTATTTGGTAAATGCAATATCAATATCATTGGCTTCTCCCTGCTAAAACCAAAAGAGGGAAGATGTCTGAGTGACACAGAAGATAAGTAACTATCTAGAGCTCCTTTCAGTAAATCTATTTCCTGGAAAACTGGTTAGACCATAAGTAGTTTCTGCTGGTCTAAGTCCCCATTAGCTCTCATTAAGTCATGGAATGTATTTGGGGCAGATAGGCTTGATTTCTCAGAAGTCTCTGTCAATATCTATATTCAGTTGCACTGGTTATATAGTGAGTGCACAAATCACTTCAAAATAAGGCTAACAAATCAGGTTTGTGGTTCTCAAATATGAATATGTGTTTCACTTACATGCAAATAAACTTTCACTGTTTTGAAATATTTCTGAACTCTCGTTTACATCCATAGCTTCTCAAGGCAGGAGATGGTATTATTCAGAAAGGAAAGCAGCATCAATCCAGCAAGTATTCTCTCTCAACAGAATTGCTAACATCAAGCTGCTGCCATCTTTCAACTTGCCATTCCTCACCTCAAACTTAGACACCCATCAGGGGACAAACCAGAGATCTTGACCAGCTGTGTTGCAGTCTCAAAGGAGGCACAGTCAATGCTTTCTGTTTTTCTCTGCCTCATTTAGACTTGCCTTTGTGGATATGTGTAAGAGTTCTTCAAGTGCATTATTGTTTATTAGCTTATGAGCTGTAGAAAAGATTGCTATGACCTGCCAGGGTATCTTGCCCAGTGTACCCAAATAAGCAGTAGAATAAGAAATATATTTTTTCCTGATCATATCACTAAATATTTTGCTTCTCTGCATCCCTAACACAAAAGTTACAATTGTTGGCCTACCTGGGTACTGGGCAGACGTGTGCAATGTCCTTCAGCATATTTGTCTGCTTTGGCCACACTGGGGCAGGCACAGTCACTGAGTGATAATGAGCCAAGGCCACCAGAATACCAGGATTGCCACAGTGGGTCAGATTGTCATTTAGGGGACATATGTCTCATTCTGGACGGATGGACTTGCTAAAGGGGACTCTGCCTCTGCATTTGTCTTTATCTGCTTGTTCACAGAGGGAAAAAACACAGAAATGCATAGGAAACCATCTTCCAATAATGACTCTAAGTTTTAAAGAAACTTAAAAACAGTTAGAGAAAATTTTAAAGAAATTAATTTTAAAGAACAAACAGGAGTGCTGTCTCACTGGTGAGGTGAAGAAACCGGTGAGTCCCTGTGTCCTGTCCAACCTGCAGACCCCGGCCTTCCGCCACCATGGAGTACCTCATCGGCATCCAGGGCCCCGACTATGTTCTTGTCGCTTCTGACCGGGTGGCTGCCAGCAATATTGTCCAGATGAAGGACGATCATGACAAGATGTTTAAGATGAGTGAAAAAAAAT
>PVHX01015599.1:16187-36097 GCA_004024805.1 Geosciurus inauris
TTTTATTCTTGTTTTATTTAGGCTTACATGTTGACAGTGTAAATTGACTCATTGTACATAGATAGAGGATAACATATCAATTCTCTAGTTGTAAGTTGTATAGAATCACATCATATATGCAGTCATACATAAAGTTAGGGTTATTATGACCATCATATTCCATCACCCTTGCTGTCCCCATGCTCCCTCCCCCCTTACATCCCTGTGAACGGAGATCCACCTTTGTTCCCATGTCCTTTCCCACATTATGGATCAGCATCCACTTATCAATGAGTACATTCGGCATTTGGTTTTCTGAGATTGGCTTACTCCTGTGTGTTGGAGAGGCTGGAGACACTGTACAGTTTGCAGAATATATTCAGAAAAATGTACAACTTTCTAAGATGCGAAATGGATATGAGTTGTCTCCGACAGCAGCAGCTAATTTCACTCGCCAAAACCTGGCTGACTGTCTTTGGAGTCGGTCCCCATATCATGTGAACCTCCCCCTGGCTGGCTATGATGAACGTGAGGGACCAGCACTCTACTACATGGACTACCTGGCTGCCTTGGCCAAGGCTCCTTTTGCAGCCCATGGTTACGGTGCCTTCCTGACTCTCAGTATCTTGGACCGATACTATACACCAACTATCTCATGTGAGACATTTCTTAGAAAATGTCTGGAGGAGCTCCAGAAGCACTTCATCTTGAATCTGCCAACCTTCAGTGTTCAAATCATTGACAAAAATGGCATCCATAACCTGGATAACATTTCCTTCCCTAAACGTGAACCCTAACATCATACTTGCCAGGGAACTTTTTTTGCCAGGAGCCTTTAATTTTTTCTACTCTTTGGATGTGCACTCATGATAGGTGGTTAATTCTGAATAAAACTAAATATAGATAAATTGAAAAAAAAAAGAACAAACAGAATGAACAGATTGAGAGTTTAAATAATGTGTTACAGACTTCTGTATCAGGAAGAATGAAAAACTAAAAGATATTGCACAGCAGAGTGTTTGACTGGATGCCTGAAGTATATTCATTTTGAATTTGGTTCCCTCAAGCAATATGTTCAGATTATAATGCCTTCTCTTACTTAATAACAGAATTTCTCTCTTTAAGAAATGACACAAGTACAGCTATGTCATCAAATAAGAACCACTACTGAGCCATCATGTGTTCAGATGCATGTGCAGCATCTCTACCCAGAGGCTCGAGGGCCCCCGGTGAGCAATGATGGGAGCCACTGATGGAAGTGGAGTGTTTAGGGGCAGGAATAACATCCAGAGGTTGCTAACTAGCTTTATTTGGCCCAACACAGTGCACAGTGTTGAAAGAATTACAATTTTGACATCAATTTCTAATATTTAGAAATCAGGAAGCTTCATAGAAAACTTCAAACTTTTGTGGTCTTTTGGAAGCACTTCTCCCTTTGTTGTGGTGTTGCCAGCACAGAGATGGGCTGTCCTCTTCAGGGGGAAGTGCCTTTGCCCAGCCCCCACCGATCATCCCACCAGTAGGCTTCTGCATCTTCTGCAAGTCCGGTTCTTATTGGTCTTCACAAGCCACCCTGGCGCATGGTCAAGCTTCCATCGAGTGTGTTAATGTTTGAGAGAATCTGTGGTATCCAGGAAAGTATCAGATACTACTTGCAAAAATAGGTCCTCAGACCAAAACCACACATGAATGAGTCCCCTGAATTCTAATCTCATATTTTCCTCTTAAACATCTGTCCTTGGAGCACTGTCCACGTTGGATTGATATGATCTGTCTGCTATCAACACTTAGTGTCTGTAAATTCTACATCCACAAATTCAATTAACTGGGATGAAAAACACTGGAAAAAAATTGCATTGGTACTGATTATGTAAAACATTTTTTTCTCCCTAAATTATACAATGTAACTACCACTACAGCATTTACATTGTATTAAGTATTACAAATAATTTAGAAATGATTTAAAGCATGTGAGAGGATGTGTGTGGGTTACACGCAAATATTATATCAAAATCCTCAGATTTTGGTGTTCTGGCCATGGTCTTAAGCCAATCCCCTATAGATACTGAGAGGCAGCTAGGCATATACGCCCCTGTAAGTTCTGAACTAACCCCGGAAGGATGGCATTTACTCCACCCCACATAGAACAATGACTAAGTATCCAATATAATGACTCTTATGAGTATATGTTAAGAATTTTTAAAGATTGATAACGCTGCTCTGTGCTTAACTCTTAGCTTCAACTTTTAAGAGAAATATACAAATTCATGCAGTCCTAATGTATGGAAATGTCATAGCAAGCTGAAGTTGGTTTGGAATTATTTAAGTTATTCCCCACACACTCCCAAGAGAAATGACTAAACCTCAGAGCTCTAGAGGTGTTTGGAAACTATGGTAATCTGAAATGTCACTTTGCACATAATCCCTTTTATTTAGGGAATAAAAGAACTAAGTCTGGTTAAGCTCTTGACAATTATTCCAGTGCCAAAACCAAGTCAGTTTTTCTCAGAGTAATTTGACATTATTAACTAAGATAAAGGGTTTTAGATTAAATTAGTTTGTAATTATTAAATGTTATGCAATGAAATTCTGGAAAATTTCTTCCTTAGTTTATTTTACTTTTTTAAAAAAGTCTTTAACAGAGTGTGGAGGAAATAAGAAAAGTGGACTCCATAACAAATTGGTCTGCCCTAAGGCACCCTCTCCATTATGACATTAATCATCAAAACTTCAGATGGGCAGAGAGATTTGCAGTGAATTTGATCCCCATTTCACAGATGAGGAGGACAAGGCAGCAAGAGGTTAACTTATTTTAGGAGACTACACAGTGAGGACATAGAGGAGACTGGCCATGTCTACAAGTTCCCTCATGAAGAAGTGGTAGCTGACTGGAGGGCCACACGCCACAGTGCCAATTGGGGGGGATTCGACTCAGAGTGCAGTCATAGCAGGAACTCCACATTCCTGCCTTCAAAGCATCTCTCCCTACTCAGGGCTCTGGTCAAGGTCCTTCTCCTTCCCTTTCCCCTTCCCTCTTCTCCCCTTCTCCTCTTCTCCTCCTCTTTCCCTTCTTCCTTCTTTCTCCTTCTCCTCCTCCTCCCTTCTCCTCTTTCCCTGCTTCTTCCTTCTTTCTCCTTCTTCTCCTTCTCCTCCTCTTCTTCTTCCTCCTCCTCCTCTTCCTCCTTTTTCTTTCTTTCTTTTGTGTGTATGTGTGATGTTGTGGAATGAACCCAGGGTCTTGTGCATGCAAGGCAAAGCACTCTACCAACGGAGCTGTATCCTCAGCCCCCAAAGTACTTTTCTGAATCCCATTTTATCACCCTTAAAATAGTTAAATTCCTAACAGTCTTTGAAGTGCAGTTCTTTAGACTTGAATATGAAGAATATCTAATACATGTTGGGGGTTCAGCAGTGTTATCCACCTCTGATTTTGAAACTTCTCACAGGTGGAAGACTATTTTTTCTCTGACATGAGCCAACCCAATATCTCCAGATGATTTGGCAGATGAAATTTCAGCCAAATCCTGTCATGGCTGCCCTTGTCATTCCTTTAAGGATGCTAATAAATTGTTATGATTATAAACATCATCTTCCCCATGACCCTACACCACAAGTACCTTTGCTTTCATGTTATGGGCATATTTATAAGAAATATTTTCTTCCATTCTAAGGAGGCATCCCTGCATAGCAAATAAACAGTTTAAACATTCTGTTGCTACCAGTTTATATAATATTACCTAACAAAAACATCATATTCACCACCAACCTCCAACTAAACATGGATTTCCTTTTAAGATGATTCATGTTAGTGAATTAATCATTGGTAACCAATGATATTTTTCATTGGATATTAAAAAAAAGAGGTAGTAATATATAAAACCCATGTCCGTTAAGATCAGAAGTTTGTGTGATCGGTGCAGGGGACCAGGCATCCTGTTCCCTAGCCAGACACATGGAGGTCATCCTTCAGCCCCTGTCCCCTCTCCCCACATACCATTGCATCTTACATGTTGTATGTCCATCAGCCCCTTCCAGTCTTGGCTCCTTTTCTTCACACCCCCTCTCCCACAGCTGCTGGCTATATTCTGACCCTTAACATCCACCTCATTTTGGACTGTGGTAAATGTTTTCTCCCTCATTGCCTATCCATTTTCCACAGAGCAGTCAGGCTACTTGTAAAATGTGTTACCCTGTCCTTGCTCTGCTTAAAGTCCTTGGTGATTCTCCTTGTCTCAGAGGAGGAGATGATGTCCCAAAACGGGTCCTACTTCCCCCTACAGCAGTGTTTCCTGCCATGGCCACTTCCGTCCAATACACCCATGCCAACAGCTTGCATTTTCTCTAAGCCTATATGCTCATCCCACACCTGTGCCCAACCCCCTGCTCTATTCGCTTCCCATGTTGCTCCCTTGTGCTTCTAGAGTAGCCATCTCACTAAGCCTGGACTTCAGTTTGGATGAGTGTCCCTTAAAGGTCCATGTGTGAAAGACTTGTTCCCTAGGGCAGCACTATTGAGATGTAGTGGAAGCTTTAGGAGGCGGGGCCTACTGAGAGGTCATTAGGTCATTGAAAGGTTGCCCTCAAAGGGGGTTGTAGGACCTCATTCTCTTCCTATTCCTGTTTGTTCCCTCTGCTTCCTGGCTCATGATACAATGAGTTCACCTGAATCTTGTCCTGGAATCTCCAGAACCACGAGTTACAATAATAAACTGTATATTTTTTTAAAATATTTTTTTAGTTGTCAATGGACCTTTATTTTATTTATTTATATGTGGTGCTGAGAATTGAACCCAGTGCCTCACACATGCTAGGCAAGTGCTCCACCACTGAGCCATAATCTCAGCCCATAAACTATATATATTTTAAGTCACAGTCATTTTGTTATAGTGACAGAAACCTGACTAATACAGCTTGTTTCTGACATCCTCTGGAGGCTGCTCTGTCCTTGCTTTGAGGGTCAACCATGCACCTCATTACCTACTCATCCTTTAACCATCTATCTCCTCTGCATACCTGCTAGTCTGTAGTGTTGTGTGGTATTACTACCATGGTTCTATGTGTGGATTTGTGTTCATTATCCTCAAGACTTGGGATACAAAGTCAGCTGAGGATTTATGATGTCAGGAAAGTTCTCAGGTATAATGACTTTCATAAGGCCTCTCCCACATCTCCCATCTTGTCTATGCTCAGAACTCCTGTTAGGTGTACTTTGGATCTTCTTATTCTCTACTCCATATATCTCACATGTTGGTTCCTGTCTTCTATCTCTGAATAGTTTCCTCAATCCCCCAAACATTCATTCTTTCTTCAGTTAAATCCAGCCTGTTGGTACATTGTCTTTTCATTTATCTTGATTACGAGATTTTTATTTCTGGAAAATCAGTTTGCTTAACTTTCAGTTATTGGTTTTGTTTTGTTTTTTCTACATAAAAACTTTATTACTTCATTTAGACTTCCAGTCCTTTCTTCAACTCTTTAATGCATTGAAATATGCTTACTTTTACTCTCTTGCATAAGCTCAACTCTCTCAAGATCATGTGTACTATTTTTTTGGTGGAGTATCTGCTGATTCTTACTCATTGTTGACAGTTTTCTTTTGCATTCATAATTCTGTTTTAAAGTTCATCTTATACAGGATTTCTTTATCTGTGGATTGTCCAGGCACCCTGGACTGTGGAAAGTTTCATAGAGGTGTCCTGGCTTTCACTACTGCAAGGCACCTGCCCAGGTCCAGTTTCATGCTCATTTCTTAGGGATTCCCGTACTATGCACTTGAACTCTATGCCACCCTGTACATGGTACAGGTCTGATGTTTTGATACCATACAAAATATACATTTTTTCTTTTTTTTCCTGTAAGAGCTATAGGCTGACAGTAGGTTACTTTTTCACCTCTGTGCTCTGATTTTCCCTTTATGGAAGAACAACAACCTTTTCAGATTTTCAGGCTCTGGGTAGGACACCTCTATTCCAGTCTTCAGCTTTCTGTCGATGCTCCACCCATCTTCCATCCAACAAAGACATCTGATTCCTATCTTCAGCTGCTAGAACCTGCATCCAGATTTCGCTTCCCTGTCAAATGAAGCATCTGACCACAAGTTTACTTTTCTAGTTTTAGGTTCTTTTTATTCCTGGCATATGGGGATTTTTCTTTCTTTCACAAAGCTCAGCTATGTGTCTGGAAAAAAAAACTTTATTTTGGTTTTTTTATCTAATTTTTCTGCATGTATGACTAGAAATATCTAACACATTACCTCTGTTCTCCAGTTTCATGAACTAGAATCTTCCCACTGGACTCTGAGGCTCTGAATCAGGACATGCAGTATATCCAGTCTCTTACAAATGCCTTTAATGTAGATACTTATTTTTTTGACTACTAAATAAATAAAAACCTAAGATGAATCTCATTTTTTCCATCTGGCAACTGTATTATATAAAAGCCATGAAATTCCTTTAGGCCTCTGCTTCTTCATTGTCAAACCAAATGAAAACAATTCCTCCCATTGATACCACAAATAGTGGATTGTGAAAATTCATGAAATAATGTTACAAAAGAACTTTTAAAAGCCACAAAGCTCTAGTGATATTAAAGATACTAAAGTGGTTATTTTAACTGGGAAAAATAATATTGTTAGCCTTCCACATCTGTACACTCTGGACTGAACATGTAGAGATTTGTTTTATTGTTCCCTAAAAATACAGTGAATAATTGTATGCATAACATTTACATTGTATTTGGTATTATAAGTAATCTAGAGATGATTTAAAGTATATGGGAGGATTTAGGTTATGTATAAACACTATACCACTTCCTATAAGAAACTTGAGTATCTGCAGATTTTCGGTATACATGGGAATCCTGGAACAATCCCCTGAAGATAAGAAGGATGACTGTACTCTATGAAGCAATCAATCATTTGCTTCCTTTTTACCAGGATATGGAGAACAGGAGAGCATGGAGTTCCTCTGGACTCCTTCTATTCATTTTCAACTTCTAAAGTGACATTGGCAAAACAATCCAAAAAAAACTCCAGGATGCTCAGTGTATTTCCTCTCAAACATAGCCCCCTTCTTCTGCGGTAATTGTATTTGAAGACTTAATATGTTATGATCAAGCTTCTCCCTTTAAAATTGGCTCTGCCACTCATCCTGTCTTTGTCCACTTTTGGGAGAACCATGGATTCCAGTGGTGACACCAAGCAGCAGATCTCTCTCACAATTTTTGTTTCTATTTCTTTAGTGATTTATTTGACAAATACATGTTGAATGCCAACCATGCACAATGATGATCATGAGAGGTATTTTATTTTCTCTCCCTTTTGGGTCTTAAAGGTACCGGTGGTATGGGAGAAAATGTAGCAAATATGATTAATCATTGGAAACCTTTTCTGTGAGACCCTTTTTTTTCTAGTTTTGTATGTCATAGTTCTAATCAAATGCTTTTCACAAAGTTGACAGAAGTCTCCAGCTGAAACCCTGTCCATCTTAGCTTTATCTTTCATTCCTCTCCTACACATACTCTGGTGATATGTTAAAGTGCTCCATATGTTGGGCACAGTGTTGCATGCCTATAATCCCAGAAGCTTGGGAGGCTGAGGCAAGAGGATCACAAGTTCAAGACCAATAGTGAAACTGAAGCAACTTGGCAAGACCATGTCTCAAAATAAAAAATTTAATAATGGGCTGGGAATATAGATCAGTGGTTAAATGTCCCTGAGTTCAATCCCTGGTGCTCCAAGTATCAGACCCTGAATACACTTTCTGATTTCCTGTCTTTGTGATATGTTCCTTGTTGCCATAGTGCTCAGCTACTCTCCTGAAGCCTGTCTGACTACAAGGCTGAGCTCAGGTCCTCTACCCATTGTCTGAACTCCCTCTCAATGGAGTTCAAGGCCTGCTTTCACCTCAGCAGTGGAGGCTTCCTGTACCTCCTACTGCTTTTATGGCTGCTAGACCCTGCCTTTATTTAGGTCATGGGCCTCTCTCTTACTAGGAGTTTTTCATAAACTGAGCCTATGTTTTCCTTACTTACATGGACATCCCTATAGTAGTAAGCCCAACATTTCACCTAAAAGTAGTACACAGCCAATGCCTCCAGGTATTCACTTCATTGAAATGAATATGGGGTGAGTTTTCAATGCAAAGAGAAGTTGATTCGTTTGCATTTTGCAATAAAAACCTAAGCAATAAAGCAAAATCTAATTAAAAAGGTGGATTAATCAGCCCAACAAACTGAGAAGTGGTCCTTTGTTTCTTCAAAGAGCATTTCTGAATTATTGAGAATGCCTTCAAAGTACTTAGCACATAATCTGAAACCAGAGATTTAAGAAAAAATTTCACTGTCTTCTATATTTTTCTTCTGTAGTGTCATTTCACCCAATGACCAGATGTATGAACAAAAGCACCGAAAAGGACTTCACATTTCCATGTCATACTCAAGCCAAAAACAGAAGAGCATTTTGCCCTTATCCTAGTGGTCACACTTCCTTTGCACAGCATCCATTGCCATGAGCTGTGAAGTACAGAAAGTATAGTTGCTGGCTGACTGTGAGCAATGAATCAGAAACAGTTTAGGAACCTGTGGGAAAAGGAATAAAATGGGATTTATAGCATTCATTCATTCATCTATTAGGTATGCATAACAATATATGGGGAAGAGAGCAGAGATAGAGAGAGAATAAGTTTTTACCAAAGATCTTAGAGTCTCTTGATATGAAATTGGACTAGATGTGCATGGTTTGATGAGAAGTGAGCCAGAATCTATTCACTCTTTTGCAACTGGATTTTTTAAGCTATAAAAATGTCTCTCAGATTGTTCCATATCAGAACACATTGAGGTGCCTATTGCTATTCTTTTTACAGCTGCAGATTATCTCCTAATATATTTTAGATGGTTCTATGGCAATGAATGTTTAGCTTGTTTCCAAACATTTGCTAGATTTAAAGAGTTGAAGTTAGGGAAAGAACAATGATATTATTGTACATACATCATTTCCCATGTGTGCCAAGTATGTCTTTGGGAAAAACTTTTAGAAGTAGAATTTTTATTGGCACATCACACAATACTCCATAAATTTGTACCATTTTTACATATCAATTTTAAAAATAAAAGTAAATGAGTAAATAAATAGTCAAATGATCTATACATATGAATTTTGATAGGTATCCCAAATTACTCTCCATGAAAACTATATCTGATACTCTAGTTTTTAAGCAATATCCATTTCCTATCATGAACAATGATGGATCATTATATTTTCCTTTCTTATCCATTCTTTTTGCTAAGCATTTCTTTTAATTGCCTTATTGTTCATGATAGGCCTTCCTGAGTGGTGTTGAATAGAATTGAAAAGAACACATACATTTCACCATTAAATATCACATTAGCCTTTTTTCATGATGTATTTACCTACAATTTCTATTTTTCTGAGAGTCCAATTTCAAATCATAAGTGACAGTTGAATTTTGTCAAATGTTTCCCTGAATCTGCCAGGAAAATGTTTTTTATTCTGTTAATGTAATGAACTACATGGATTGATTTCTAAATATTAAACCAATGCAAAATCCTAGGATAGAACCACATTGATTGTAGTTATATTTTTTATATATTGTTGGATTACTTTTCTTCAGTTTTGCTAAGAATTTTGTGTCTGTGTTATAGGGACATAAGAGTTTCCTTTTCTTGTAATTCTGTCTTTGGTTTCGGTATCAGGGTTACACTGGCCTCAACACTTGAGAAGTGTTCTCACATTCATTTTCTAGAAGAGTTTGAGTAAGATTTTCTTTTGTATGTTTGACAGAATTTATCAGTAAATCTATCTAGACTCAAATTTCTTAGAATTTTTGGATGATTAATTCAATTTTAAAAAGTATATCTGAATATATTTAGATTTTCTATTTTATCTCTTGTTGCTTTTGGCAAGTTGTATTTTCTACATAATTTGTCCATTTCATCATGTTATCAAATTTAATAGTGTAATATTATTCATTAAGTTTTCTTATTATCTTTTTGAAGTTTTTAGGATTTATAGTGACAGTCTCTTTATTATTCCTGATATTGGTAATTTGTACTGACTCTCGTTTTCTTTCTGATCTTGCCAGAAACTTCCTAATTTGATTAATATTGTCAAAGAACAAATTTTGACTTTGTTTTCTCTACTGTATGCTTATTTTCTGTTTCATTGATTTCTGCTCTTTATTATTTCACTCTACTACTTTTGGCTTTACTTGGCTGTTCTCCCTTTTCCAACTTTTTAAAGCAAAAGTAAGAAAATTTGTTTTATATCCTTCTTCTTCTGTAGCACAGTCATTTAAAGCTATACATTTTGCTCAACTCCTTGCTTTTGCTGCATCCATAAATATTGATACATTATATTTTCCTTGTTACAAAAGTAAAAGCATTTTATAAATTCTCTTTTCTAATCATGAATTATTTTTAAGCTGTTGATTAATTGTTATTCCGAGGTTTTCCAAAGTTTTTTTTTATATCTAATTTAATCCTGTTGTGGTTGGATATTTTATTATTTTAATGTTTATAAATTTATTGATACTTGGGATGCAACAGATGGTCTCTCTTGATAAATGTCCCATGTGTGCTTTTAAACAACATGTATTCAGCAACTGTTGGATGAATTAGCCTAGGAAAATCCATCCAATGAAGTGTATTGACTGTGTTTTTCCAATTGTTCAAAACATTCTTAATGGAATTTTACCTCATTACTTTATTAATTGCTTAAAGTACAGTGTTGAGAAACCGCGACTATTATTGTGATTTACTCCATTACTATTACTCTTTTAATTGATTCAGTTTTGTTTCATGTTCTTCCTAATAAATTAATATTTTTTATTATTATAAAACATCCCTGATAGCACCTGAATTCAATACCAAAAATAAAATATATGCATATTTTTCATAAATAAAACTATTTTCAATAAAGAAAGAAATCCCTGATAAAAAGTGTACCCAAAATGATGAAGAAAGATCACCCATATTCCTCATAAGATGGACTAGAATATTGGCAAAATATGTCAAAATTAACATTTTTCATAACTTTGGAAATTAACCAAAGGTTTGAAACTATCCAAGGAATATTTATTTAAAAAATGTCTGAAGCTCAATCAACATGGCAAGCTTTGGAGCATTGTAAATTGCCCTGTTCCCATTCTTCTATATTCAGGTCTACTGCACCCTTGAAAAGCAGATGATTCAGGGTCATGGTGCATGTGGGAAACAGGTGCTTAACACACATGAGGGAAAGAATGGTTTTGGAGATCCCCAAAAACCTTCATATTGAGAAAACTGTGACTATTTGAACTGAGAACTCTCTAACCAAGTTCCAATAACAACGTTTTTCTTTATTTGACCCAAATCAGGGTTAACTCAGTGAATAAAATCCCATACCCAGGGTATTTGTTGAAAAAAATAATTGCAATTGTTTAGCACCCAAGAAACCTAAAGTAGGAAATATAACTGTGGCAAATGCAAAACTAGCTAAAAATTTTCAAAAGAAAACTGGGGCAAAAGATACTCATAAGTGACTTTGGAAAGCTCTGACACATTCCTGGGAACTTAGAAGGCCTGTGCCTGGGCAGGGCTGTTGCATGCCCAGGAAAGACCTGAAAAGGACCTGTCTCTCACCTCTAGCTGACCTTAATAAGCTATGCAATTAGAAAGTGAAGGTAAGGGTCATTAGATGCTAGAGCTTTGAAGACATGTCCCAACATACTTTGGGAAAAGGTTGAAGACTTAGTTGATTCAAACCTTTAAGAAATCTACCCCCCCCCCCAATCTTTAGCTACCCAAGATGTCAACTGAGTAGAGATTTCAGTCTCCACATATGGAATAGAGAATTTATGGAAAAGTCACTTAGCCAACAGCATGAACAACATCAGAAAGCTACTTGCTACACATTCAGGAAGGGGGTTTGATCTGATCTGCAAAGTTGCCATATCACATTGATTCCCATTAGTTAAGTTCAGTGGGATTGAATGTATTCACATAATTGTGCAACTACTACCACTGTCCATTAAATCTTCCCTAATTTCATCTTTGTAAACTCAGACTATATGTTTTAAGTTAGCCTGTTAATGTTAATCCCCAGGACAATCACTAAGAAACTAACTCAATAAGACATAATAAAATAAAATACAAGAGGAATAAGATGACATAATGGAAAAATATCTATTTGGCACAGAAGAAGGTAGTAATGGAGGAAAACAAGAGCAAAAAAGTCATCAGTAATTATATAACATAAATAATTGTAATGTTTCAATTAAAAGGCAGAGATTAGATCAGTAGAGGAAAGAGACCACAGGGTGAGTGGGAGGAGAGAGGGAGTAAGTGCTGGGGAATGATATTGGCCAAATTGTATTGTTATATTGTGTGTATGTATAAATATGTAACAACAAATCCCATCATTATGTAAAACTATAATGCACCAAAAAATGTGGGAAAAACAAATAAAAGGCAGAGATTGACAAAATATATTTTTAACAACACATAAGACAACTAGGTATTGCCTAGAAGAGACAGGCTTACATTCAATAGTCAACAATAAATAAATAAATAGGTTGAAAATAAAAGTATGCAGAAATTAAATTATGGAAATAGTAACCAAAAGAGTAAAAGTGTTCTCACAATTAGACAAAATAGAATTTAAGACAAAATTGTTACTAGAGACAAAGAATAACATTTTATGATAAAAGTATCAATATATCAAGAAGAAGTAAAAATTATAAATATACATGTACCTAACAACAGAATCCCCAAATACATTAAACAAAACCTAAAGAAACTGAAAAGAGAAATATATAGTTCAACAATGAAAGTTAGAAGCACTAACACATCTTTTTAAAAGATGAGTACAACAAATAGATAAACAGGAAAAATAAGACTTCAACAATACTATAAGCCAACTAGACATAGCAGGTATCTATAAATTACTCCTCTCAAGAAATATAGGTTGTACATTCTTCTCAAGTGTACATGAAATGTCCTCCAGGTTACAGCATCTATGTGGTCATAAAAAACACTCAGTAATTACTAAGGGATGAATCATACAAAGTATATTTAATATTACAATGAAATAAAATTAGAAATTGGTAACAGGAGATGTGGGAAATTCATAATAATATGGCAATTAAATGACACTCTTCCTAAATAACCAATGGATCAAAGAAAGAATGACAGGGAAGTTAGAAAATAGGTTGAGATTAGTGAAAATAAAAATAAAATGTACCAAAAACTGGTGGAATAAAGCTAAAACAAACATCAGCAGTCTCCAATCAATAACCTAAACTTCCACCTTAAAAATTAGAAAAGGCAAGTATACTAAGCCCAGAATACAAAAGAATGAAAATAATGAAGATTAGAATAGAAATAAATGAAATAGAAGATGTTTAGAAAACATCAATGAAATCAAAAGCAGATTCTTTGAAAAGATTAATAAAATTAAAAAAGATTTAGTTACATCAACCCAAACTAAAAGAAAGAAGACTTAATTTACTAATATTAGGAATGAAAGCATATGACTAACAAACTTATAAAAAAGATCATGAAGAAATCCTATAACAGCTTTATGCCCAAAAGATGAGAGAATCTTGATGAGAAGGCAAAATCCTAGCAAGATATGAACTACTGAAAATGACTCAAGAAAAAATGGGAAATCAAAATTGCCCTGTAACACATAAAGAAATGGAATTAGTAATTTATCAACTTCACCCAAAGAAAAAACAAAACTTCACTTGGGAATTTTCTGAAACATCTAAAGGAGAATTGATAGCAATCCTTCACAATCTCTTCCAAAATATGAGGAGTATACACTTTCTAACTTATTCAATGTAATGAGCGGCTTACTTGAATAATAACTCGGAGGCAGATCGTCTTTCAGTGCAATGTGTATATTAAGATCACAATAACATCACACAGAAATAATTCTCAATCACACAGATATTAAATACAGTGAACACTTCAACTAATAATTAAAAGATAACCACAAGTCCTAGAATATCTCTGAGGCCACGTGACTTCTCGAAAGGCGAATGTCGTCAAGTGGTTCCTTTCAGCCCATTTGGATGATAAGATCGTGGGGTGATCAGTCTTGTCAAGGTGTCCTTGAATGAACCCTTGAGTGGTCCTGTACTTTGGTGCTCAGGTGCTGAGCTCAACATTCATTGGTTACTCCCATGGGTGTTTCTGGTTACCTCTAGGTGGTGTACTCCCTACTGATAGCTACAAAGCATACTGGGCACTGCAATAACACCATCCAAATATGTTCTTTACATTCTATGAGATCAATACTGTCTTGATACTAGAATTAAACAAAGATATCAAAAAAAGAGAAGATTATTGGGTAATATGTCTTATGAATATAGGCACAGCAATCCTCACCAAATCGAGCAACATATAAAAAGAATTGTATTGTTATGGAGTGCGCTAGAGTTACAGACCACCATGCTTATTAAGTCAAATTGAAAGGGAGAAAAAAGGTCTTTTAATGAGCATGCCAGACTGGGAGCAGCCTAGTGCCTCAAAGAATTCCCCAGCACCTGAATTTTGGAAGTACAGAGTTTATAAAGGCAGAAACCACAAGAACAATTGAGGTACAAGTAGGTCAGAAAGACCCTGTTGAGACAGATGTTTTGATTACATGAGAGAATTGTTTGGATTATACAGTTTAGAGTCATTTTGTTATACATCAGGGCCATAGTAAGGAAGTTCCCACTGTACTGTCAACATAAAGAAAACATTTAAGCAACCATAAAATGGAGTCAGGTCAGAACAAAATGGCGTTACTCTGGTTCTTTTCCATTTCAGTACACCATGATCAAGTGGGGCTTATCCATGAATTACAAGGTATTTTTAACAAATAAAAATGAACATGATGCACCATATCAATAGATTAAACCATAAAACCCAAATAACTTATGTTATAGACACAGAAAAAGCATTTCACAAAATCAAATGCCCTTTCATGATAAAAACACTCAATAAACTGATAATGGAAGGGTAGTTCCTCCTGATGAAGGATGTCTGCAAAATTCACAGGTAACATCATGCATAATAGATGATTTTTACTAAGATCAGGAATAAGACAAAGGTGTCCACTCTCACCACTTTTATAACATTATAATGGAGGTTCCAGCCAGGGCAATTAGGCATGAAAATGAAATAAAATGTGTTCAAATTGGAAAGGAAGAAGTGAAAGTTATCAACTTTTGCCATTGGCATAATCTTATACATATTAAATACTAAGAATTGCACATAAAAATGATGAGAATTTGTAAAGAAATGCAGCCAAGTTTTGCAAGATATGAGATCAGAATACAAAAATCAATTGATTTGTACCTATAAACAGTGGAAAGTCTTAAAATGAAATGAAGAAAATAATTAATTGACCCTAGTGAAAAATGTATATGAGGAAAAGGAGAAATGAAGGAAGCCTATAAGAAGAGAAGCTAACAGAAACAGAGGTGGCCAGAAAAGTGGAAAATAACCAGGTTAGTTTTGACTAAAAGTGCCAGTGTCACTTGCAATTCTAAAGGCCAGTTCAGTCTAGGGTAGAACTGGGGCTACATTTACAAAACTGAAGCATTTCTCTCTGCCTCTGGCTACCACCTCCAACTGTAATCTCTGAACCCAATTCTAAAACTCCCTGGTGAGTTCTGAGATGTGGTTTTAACACATCCCGTTGGTGCCACCATAGTGGTTGGTATTTTCACTCTGTTGGACCATTCCTAATGTCTCTGTTGAGGTCTATCTCCAGGATCCAAAAACCATTAACACATATGTCATCCCTGAGAGGCTGGATGGTGTTAAATGATTATACCAAGATCACCATTTTTATCTCCTCAATATCTGCAGGCCCTTTGGTATGGTGAAGTTTTTCGTTTTTCATGCTAGATTCTATCTCTGCATTTTACTGGTAAGATGGGCCAGTTGGCTGTGTGCTCTCTGGATGCCCTAAAAATTTAGTGAGAGCTGGGAGTTTGGAGGTTTTCCCTTTCCCTTCTTAGAAATTTCTGCATGAAAGCATTTCTTTAATATCTCCTTTTAATCAATCCTTCCTCTCTGGAGAATACAATCAGGCTCATTTAGGAGTGGAACTAAAGGGTAAAAATAATAATAGCTAACATATTTATTATCAGACATATTCACTCATTTATTTCATTCTCAAAATCATCTAATGAGGCAAATCATGTGATTGATATGATCACATGTTTTTTCTGCTTTATTGATATAATTAATTATATTGTTTGATTTTTTAATATTAAACATTTTGAGGTATATTCCCATTTGGTCATTGTTTTAGTCAGCTTATTCACTCCTTTGACTAAAGCAGAACAATTGTAGAGAAGGAAAAGTTTATTTGGGGGCTCACGGTTTCAGAGGTCTTAGTCCATAGACAGCAGGCTTTATTTCTGTGGTCTCAAGGTGAGGCAGGACAACATGGCAAAGGGAGTGGCAACATGGCAAAGGAAGAGTGTGGCAAAGGGAGCCAGCTCACTTGGTGATCTGGAAGCAGAGAGAAAGACTCCACTCACCAGATACAAAATATATACCCCATAGCCACACCCCCATGAATCACTTCCTCTAGCCACACCCCACCTACCTCCAATTACCACTCAGTTGATACCATCAGGGATTAATTCACTAATTGGGTTAATGTTATGACCCAATCATTTCTCCTCCAAACCTTCTTGCATTGTTTCACACATGAGTTTTGGGGAATACCTCATCTAAACTGTAAGAGTCAAGGTATCCTCTTTACTTTTTAGATGCTTTGGTAGTTTATCATTTTTGAAGAATTTTTTCACTTCTATTAAGTTATATTTGTGAGTGCAAAAGTATAATTTTATTGTTTTTTCAATGACTAAATATTCTGTAAGGATCATCTTAATTTTTTTCCTGATATTGATGATTTTTTTGTCTTTATTTTTGTCAGTGTTGCTACAAGGCTATTTATTTTATTGATATGTTTGAAGGAACAGCTTTTTGTTTCACTAATGTTCTCTTTTATTTGTTTTTTGTTCTTATTTTCACTATTTCTCTTTTTTACTTGATTTGGATCTATTTTACTCTTTTTATTCTGGTGTCTTGAGATGAAAACCTATGAATGAGATTTTCTTTATTTATGCATGAAAGTATTCAGTGTTATAAATTTGCTTCACAGCACTGCTTTGACTATATCTCTTATGCCATGTTGTGTTTTCATTTTCATTCAGTTATGTGTGTTTTTAAATTTCCTTTTAGACTTCCTCTCTGATCCATGTTATTATGTAGTAATTGTTATTTAACATCCATGTTTAGAGATTTTCTTATTATTTTCTTTATTTATAGCTTGATTCTATTGTTCTAAGACAATATACTCTCTATGTGGTTTTACTTCCATTAAATTCATTGAGGTTTGTATTGTGGACCATGGTGTATCTTGGTGATCATTTCATAGGCCCTTGAAAAATTATGTATGCTGCTGCTGTTGGATGCAGTGGCCTACATACACCAATTGAATTCTCCTGATTGAGTTGTTCAGCTCTTCTATATACTTGCTGATTTTCCCTCTTGCCTAGAGGGAGATGTTAAATACTCAACACAAATGTGAATTGGTTTACTTCTCCTTTTAGCTCTATCAGTTTTCGTTTCATATATTTTGAGGCTTTTTTGTTTAGAGCACACACATTTGGGATTGTATCTTCTGGGTAAATTAACAGTTTATCATTATGTGATGTCCCTCTTTGTTTCTAGTATTTTTTTTTCCTCTGAAGACAGCTTTATTAAATATCGGTTTAATCAATTCTTTTGTAAAAAAATATTTTCAGGGCATATTTAGTTTATTCTTTTATTTTCAACATACTCATTTCATTGAATTTTAAGTGAGTTTCTTTTTAGTAGCGCATAATTAGTTAAGGTCTTAGGACCCATTCAGGTGAACTCTTGTCTTTTGATTGGTGTATTTAAACCATTAACATTTAAGATAATTATGTATACATTAATAAGTAAGTCTGGGACCATTTCATTTTTGTTTTCAACCTGTTTCCTCAAGTTCTTGTTTCCCTTTGTGCCTTTCTGTGTGTGTCTTGAACATTTTATAGGATTCCATTTTGATATGTTCACAGTGATTTTCAGTGTGCTTTTGCATAATTTCTGTAGTGGTTTCTCTGAGAATTACAAGACACAGATGGGGCCTATAACATCCTGTGGATATTGCAATCTTACCACCTTGGATGAAGTATGGAGCCTTCCCTTCCACTTACATTCTTTATCTTCCCAACACATCTTGGGTATCAGAAGGCGATGAGATTTTTGTTTTTTATCAAATATGATTTATAAATGTCTTAAAGAGATAGTCCATTCTGCCTTATTTCTGATTTTTCTGTGATTTCTTCTTCCTTCCTGATATTCCAAGATTCCCCCTTTTATCATCTTCTTTCTGTTTGAAGAGCTTCCTTTGGCTCATCTTTTTTTTTAAATCTATTTAAGCATGACAGCAGCATGCTTTTATATTCATTGTACACAAATGGAGCACAACTTTTCATTTCTCTAGTTGTACATGATGTAGAGTCACACCATATGTGTAGTCATACATGAACCTAGGGCAATGATGTCCATCTCATTCCATCATCTTTCCTGCCTCTATGTTCCCTCGCTTCCTGTCCCTCCCCATTGACCATCTTTATAGATAGATCTGCCAACAAGTTCTGTTAGTTTTCTTCCATCTGAGATGTTTATTCTCACTTGATTTCTGAAGGGCAATTTTGCTATAAATAGACTTCATGGTTGATATTTCTTTTCTTTCAGAACTTGGAAAATAGTTGGCTCTTTTCAGTTCAATAATTTTAATTTTTTATTATAACTTCTATCTCTTTGTCGAGATTCCATACCATTTCAAGAAAATTTTTCATTGATTATTGATGCATTTCTTTGACCACTGCTTTAAAATCCTTGTCCTATAATGCCAACTTCTGATTTATCTCCATATCAGATATCTTTTCTTCTATTCAAGTTATGATTTTCTTACATCTTGGCATTATGGGTAATGAAAAATACAGATAGATAAATATTGATAGATATCCTGGAGTTTTATCTGTTATGTTAGGAGATTCTGAGTCCTCATTAAATCTTTTATTTTAGTGTGTCATCACCTTATTTAGGTTTACATCTGGGCTGTGGTTTCAAGTGCAATTTTATTTTTAGAGTCTCTGAGTGTTATTGTCGTCTGTTTCTTTATCTGGTGTTCCTGGGTTCCTGCTTCAGAAAGTAGAAGTAATTTCCTCAGGCCAGGCGTGAGGGTCTCTTGGTAGGAAGAAGTATGGTAGGACACCCCATCATAGCCCCAGCAACTTCCAGCAGGGAGGAAGAGAGTCTCAGGCTTGCAGGAATGAAGAAATTTCCTGAACCAGGTTGACTACTATGTCTGGGTTCTTCTCCACCTGCCCTGATGTCTCAAGATGTGTAAGGTTGAAAGTCTCAGGGATCAAAAGTTCTCCTGATCTAATTCCTAGGTCTTTGATCCACTTTGAGTTGAGTTTCGTGCATGGTGAGAGATAGGGGTTTAGTTTCATTTTACTGCATATGGATTTCCAGTTTTCCCAGCACCATTTGTCCAATTGAGGAGAAAGTAGGTCCGAATCTTCATCACGTGGGATTAGGCCCTGAATTCCTTAACAAGACACCTATAGCACAAGAAATAAAAGCAAGAATCAATAAATGGGATGGACTTAAACTAAAAAGCTTCTTCTCAGCAAGAGAAACTATCAATGAAGTGAACAGAGAGCTTACATTCTGGGAGCAAATTTTTGCCACACACACATCAGACAGAGCACTGATCTCCAGGATATATAAAGAGCTCAAAAAACTTAACACCAAAAAACCAAATAATCCAATCAATAAATGGGCTAAGGAGCTGAATAGAAACCTCTCAGAAGATGAGGTAT
>PVHX01015599.1:36197-46307 GCA_004024805.1 Geosciurus inauris
AAATGCAAATCAAAACTACCCTCAGATTTCATCTCACCCCAGTCAGAATGGCAGCTATCCAAAATACCAGCAACAATAAGTGCTGGCGAGGATGTGGAGAAAAAGGTACACTTAAACATTGCTGGTGGGATTGCAAATTGGTGCAACCAATCTGGAAAGCAGTATGGAGACTGCTTAAAAAACTTGGAATGGAACCACCCTTTGACCCAGCTATCCCACTCCTTGGCCTATACCTAAAAGACTTAAAAACAGCACACTACAGTAAAGCAGCCACTTCAATGTTTATAGCAGCACAATTCACAATTGCAAAACTGTGGAAGCAACCCAGATGTCCTTCAATAGATGAATGGATAAAGAAACTGTGGTACATATACAAAATGGAATATTATTCAGCAATAAAAGAGAATAAAATTATGGCATTTGCAGGCAAATGGATGGAACTAGAAAGCATTATGCTAAGTGAAGTAAGCCAATCCCAAAAAACCAAATGCCAAATGGTCTCTGATTAGTGGATGCTGATGAATAAGGGAGGTGGGAATGGGAAACATAAGAGAAATAGAGAAACACTGGATGCGACATGGGGGAGGCGGGGGGCAGGAAAGGGGAATGGGTATAGTAAAGATGGTTGATAAAAAAATATATATATATATATATACTGTTCATTGAAAGTGCATATAAAGGTGTTTAATATGAAGAATGTGATCTGCTTATAATTTTGTGCAAAGTTAGAAAAATTATGATTGTAACAATTTTTTTCTATTTGCCTCAACAAATGTTTTCAGTGAACAGTGTGTACAGCTTCTGAAAATTTATTTTTTTTCTGTTATGTTTGATAACATGTATTAAAATGCAACTTTTGAGAAAAAAAAAAAGTTTTCCTGAACCAGGTGCTTACTGTACCTAGGTATCTTCCTCCAGTTCAATCTGTCAACACAGTATGTCTAGCTGGGGAAAGGGGTCTCCTCCCATGGGACACAGAGGCTTACTGAGCAGGCTACCTGTGATAGCCAGGTCTCTCAGGCCTGCTTTGCTCTCTTGCAGCCTCAGTATGTCTGGTGGAAAGGTGTGGGAAATGAGAGGGCTGCTGATTTATGGCAGGGCCCCACATGGTTTACTTTTGCCAGCAATTTCATTCTTACCAGCTGTGACTATAGGAACTCCAGTTGATCTGGGGAAAGAAAGCCCATTGTTGGTCTAGGAATGCTTCCTTTGTCAGGTGACAAGTACAGGTTATCCTGTGCAGGACTGCTTCCCCAGCCTGGGTACCAAATCATCTCCCATTCTACCTACTATCTTATAGTGTCCTTCAAAGAAGAATTCAAAGAACACATATATATGCCATCAGAAAAATTTTCTGAAACAAATTTACAACTAGATGCAGCTCTCATCTTTAGGTTAATAATCAAGTGCTTATTATTGGACATAATCATTTGCATTTCTATAGAAGAGAACCATGTATATTTACCAGGTTTTTACAACTCAGAGTTGTAAAATATTTCAATGGTAATGAAATGTTGCACTAGGCAGGATACTCAGTAATTTTTTCTTTGCCATTGCAAAGTCTTTCACAATTTATCCTGACAAGTAGAATTACAGATAAAATTATCCAGTTTTAAATGAACTAACACTTACAAGGATAAAGACCCTGTGGACTGGAAATGCCAAGCAAACAAGAAAATGTCAGAGCTGTCATTTTTTATACTTCTCAGAAGAGCTCATTATCAGCCATATTTGGAAGCAAAATAATAAAGATATAATCATATGTGACATATAGTTAGCCAAAACTTTTTTTAAATTCATCAAGAAGTCAAACTAAAATGTGATTAAAATACACTGGCATTAACAGTGACCCTCTAGCCAATTGTGCATTGAGTTTGAGATAAAACCTTCAGAATTAGATATATTAAGACTGTTTCTTTCTCCATTATTTTCTATTTTATGTATGCTTTATGACATTTGGAGGGAGTATATATTATATATTTAGAAATAGTAGGAGTATATACTCCAATCTGTTTTTTATTGATATTGATGAGAGACCAGAAAGTTCAGAAGCCATGGATCTAAATGAACTTGGCAGCCCAGCACAGAAAAACAAACACTGTAAAATATTAAAAGACAAAGACATTCAGAAAGAAAAGTCAGACTGATGGGAGTAGAAGCAAAGAAAGAAGACCTACTTTCCAGGCAGGCTGGTCCTGGGTTTTTGTATATAGTAAAATACTTTTAACTGAATAGAACTTGAACCATCTTTATAACCCCTCTATCACTTTAAGCTGGTGTGATTGTTAATTTTATTGTCAACTTAGAAGGCATCTTTGTATGAGAATAACTTTTAAATTAGTGAGTTTGGGGTAAAGCCAATTGACCTCCATAATGTGGGTGGTACTCATCCAATTAGTTGAAGATCTGAACAGTATAGAAAGAGTGCCATCCTCAATCAAGAGGTAATTCGCCTTTAGACGGCCTTTGGACACCATCTCCTGAGTCTCCTGAGTTTCCAGCCTGCCAGTCCACACTGCAGATTTTGTACTTGTTAGCCTCCATAATTGTGTGGAACAATTCCTTATAACAAATGTACACACGTGCACACACACACGCACACACAAACATGGTCACACAAAATTGATGGCTTGGCTTTTGATTGTTTGACTTTACAGTGGTGGCAAAATCAATATGCCAATAAAAACCATATTTTGAATTTTGATCTTTTCCTTGGTAACTAATGTTTTGTACAATGCTCTCATGATGGTGGAGAGTGGCAGCATGCCAGCATTTTGGGATATTCTGGGATTTTTGTTGCTTTTGTTGGTTTGTTTTTGTGTCTTATGTCCACAAAACACCCACTTGTGTCTTCTGCTGTGTACGTTCATGGTGAGCAGTCATGCACCTTGCTGCTTTTCCTTTTCAATAGAGTACTCAATAAATTACCTGAGATATTTTATATTGTTATAAAATCTGAGGGTTTTATCCAACTGTAGGCTAATATAATTGTTGTAAGAATGTGAAAGGTTAGGCTAATAATATTCAGTAGGTTGGGTATCTTAAATGCATTTTCAACTTATAATTTTCAATACATGAAGGTCTTATAAGGATGTAACCCTATTGTAATCCTATTGTTATATATATTTATTCCCCAATTTACAATAGAAAAAAATAAGACCTGTACATAATTTAAATATTACATACATGTTCTTCTCTCTCTCACACAGACATGCATGCATTCTCATTCTTTTTGTCCGATGGGCTGTATTTCTCTGGAGGGTTCTGACTAATACACCTGGTAAAAGAGGGAGAATAGTGTGTAATGATTATTAGTGCTGGCTTGGGAGACATCATGGTTCTGTCTCAGATTAATTTGCTGAGTATCCTAGGGCATGACAATTTACTTATTTTGGCTTCAGTTTCCACAACTGTAATTTGGGAATGATAGTAGTCCTCTATTTCATGAGATTGTTGCAAAGATGAAATTAATTGATTAATGAAAAACTTCTTATCATACTCTTGGCATAAAGTTAGTGTGCAAAATATATTATCTCTTGTGATTATAATAGGATTTTCCCTAAAGTTTTATTTAAAGTTAGTCACTACTGAAAAAATGTATGTAAGCTATCAGAATAACTTATTTGCTCAGGCCACAGTTTGTATTTTATGCTTACTACTAACCAACATCTACAATATTCAGTGGCCACAACAAGAGGATATTATTCTAACCAGAGTCACAATTAATTCATGTTTGTGAATCAACCCAGTCAATGAACAGAAAGGAAACATTAGCCACACTACCCAGGGTTAGAATTCAAATGTCCTTCACAAGGTGACACAAGGATTATGGGTGTTCTTTTGCAAGTTATTTTAAGTTCAGTGGCTCTGGACTAATTACAAAGCCCACTTACATTCTAATCTTGAGTGAAGAAAATATACACTTGGGTTGCTATGACAAATGCCAAATGAAAGAATAAGGGTAC
The DNA here is from genome assembly GCA_004024805.1 of Geosciurus inauris. Classification (NCBI taxonomy): domain Eukaryota; kingdom Metazoa; phylum Chordata; class Mammalia; order Rodentia; family Sciuridae; genus Geosciurus; species Geosciurus inauris. Next base: position 40,163 of record PVHX01015599.1, read on the forward strand.
ACAGCTCTATGTATTCCATGATGACTAAATTAATGAAAGTAGAAAATTCCTAATGAGCATTGATTATATCCCAGGCTCTAGAAAAGACAGGCGTAAAATATTAGGTACATTGGCAAGGGCTCTCTCCTGTATGTAACCAGAAATTCAACTTGTAATTGTGGAAAATCAGTTTCACTTTTCACCAAACCAATTTCAAGCTATTCTTTCTTACAGGGTCACTACATTTCTCCTTTAAATCCTATCCTCCAATATCACATGGTCCTAAGTTAATTCTACCTGTGTTAAAAATATCTGTTGGACCTCTCTCTCCATGAACTTCTTGCTTGTATAATGTCAGTTCCACGCATCCTTTGGCTTTTCTCTTCAAATGCTCCTCATTTTCTTCTCCTGTTATCTTCATGAGGTTAAGGCTGGAAACCTATCTAGACCTCATTCACTCATACTGGGTGCTTTAATGTTTACTATTTTTTATACTTTTTTTTAAATTTAATTTTTTTTATTTGTTCTATTTAGGCTTACATGTTAACAGTGCAATTTGATTTATTGTACATAGAGGATAACATATCAATTCTCTAGTTGTAAGTTATATAGAATCACAACATATATGCAGTCATACATAAAGTTAGGGCTATGATGACCATCATATTCCACCTCCTTTGCTGTCCCCATGCCCCCTCCCCCCTTAAACCCCTGTGAACAGAGATCCACCATTGTTCCCATGTCCTTCCCCACATTATGGATCAGCATCCACTTATCAACAAGTACCTTCGGCATTTGGTTTTCTGAGATTGGCTTACTTCACTTAGCACGATATTCTCCAACTCCATCCATTTACCTGCAAATGCCATAATTTTATTCTCTTTTATTGCTGAGTAATATTCCATTGTGTATATATACCACAGTTTCTTTATCCAGTCAGCTATCGAAGGGCATCTAGGTTGGTTCCACAGTTTAGCTATTGTGAATTGAGCTGCTATAAACATTGAAGTGGCTGCAGCACTGTAGTATGCTGTTTTTAAGTCTTCTGGGTATAGACTGAGGAGTGGGATAGCAGGCTCAAATGGTGGTTCCATTCCAAGATTTCTAAGGAATCTCCATACTGCTTTCCAGATTGGTTGTACCAGTTTGCAGGTCCACCAGCAATGTATGAGCGTGCCTTTTTCCCCACAACCTCGCCAACATTTATTGTTGTTTGTATTCTTGATAATTGCCATTCTGAATGGTGTGACATAAAATCTTAGGGTAGTTTTGATTTGCATTTCTCTGATTGCTAAAGATGTTGAACATTTTTTCATATGTCTGTTGATGGATTGTATATCTTCTTCTGTGAAGTTTGTGTTCAGCTCTTTGGCCCATTAACTGATTGGGTTGTTAGTTTTTTTGGTGTTAAGTTTTTGAGTTCTTTATATATCCTGGAGATTAGTGCTCTATCGGATGTGAGTGTGGCAAAGAATTGCTCCCAGAATGTTGGCTCTCTGTTCACTTCATTGATTATTTCTTTTGCTGAGAAGAAGATTTTTAGTTTGAATCCATCCCATTTGTTGATTCTTGATTTTACTTCTTGTGCTATAGGAGTCTTGTTAAGGAAGACAAGTTAATCTGACATGATGAAGATTTGGGCCTATTTTTTCTTCTATTAGGCGTTGGGTCTTTGATCTGATTCCCAGGTCCTTGATCCATTTTGAGTTGAATTTTGTGCATGGTGAGAGATAGGGATTTAGTTTTGTTTTGCTGCATATGGATTTCCAGTTTTCCCAGCACTATTTGTTGAAGAGGCTGTCTTTCTCCAGTGTACATGTTTGGCTCCTTTATCTAGTATAAGGTAACTGTATGTAAGTGGGTTCGTCTCTGTCTTCGTCTCAATGGTCTACATGTATATTTTGGTGCCAGTGCCATGCTGTTTTTGTTACTATAACTTTGTAGTATAATCTGAGGTCAGGTATTGTGATGCCTCCTGCTTCACTCTTCTTGCTAAGGATTGCTTTGGCTATTCTGGGTCTATTATTCTTCCAAATGAATTACATGTTTGCCTTTTCTATTTCTATGAGGAATGACGTTGGCATTTTAATTGGGATTGCATTGAATCTATATAGCGCTTTGGGAAGTATGGCCATTTTGACAATATTGATTCTGCCTATCCAGGAGCATGGGAGATTATTCCATCTTCTTAGGTCTTCTTCAATTTCTTTTTTCAGTGTCTTGTAGTTTGCATTGTAGAGGTCGTTCACCTCTTTTGTTAAATTGGTTCCCAAGTATTTTATTTTTTTGAGGCCATTGTGAATGGAATAGTTTTCCTAATTTCTCTTTCAGAGTGTTTATCACTGATGTATAGAAATGCAATTGATTTGTGGGTGTTAATTTTATATCCTGCTACTTTGCTGAATTCATTTATCAGTTCTAAAATTTTCTGGTAGGATTTTTTGGATCCTCTAAGTATAGAATCATGTCATCCACAAATAATGATAGTTTGAGTTCCTCTTTTCCAATTCATATGCATTTAATTTCTTTCATCTGTCTCATTGCTCTGGCTCGTGTTTCAAGGACTATGTTGAATAGCAGTGGTGAGAGAGGGCAACCCTGTGTAGCTCTTGTTTTCAGAGGGAATGATTCTAATTTTTCCCCATTTAGGATGATGTTGGCCTTGGGTTTAGCATAGATAGTTTTTACAAAGTTGAGGTATGTTCCTTCTATCCCAAGTTTTCCTAGTGTTTTGAGCATAAAAGGGTGTTGTATTTTGTCAAATGCCTTCTCTGCATTGATTGATAAAATCATATGATTCTTATCTTTAAGTCTATTGATGGAATGTATTACATTAATTGATTTCCGTATGTTGAAACAATCTTGCATCCCTGGGATGAACCCCACTTGATCATGGTGCACTATTTTTTTGATAAATTTTTGTATGTGATTTGCCAGAATTTTATTGAGAATTTTTGCATCTATGTTCATTAGGGATATTGGTCTGAATTTTTCTTTCTTTGATGTTTCTTTGTCTGGTTTTGGAATCAGGGTGATACTTGTCTCATACAATGAGTTTGGAAGGGTTCCCTCCTTTTCTATTTCATGAAATAATTTGAGAGAATTGGTATTAGTTCTTCTTTGAAAGTCTTGTAGAACTCTGCTGAGAATCCATCTGGACCTGGGCTTTTCTTGGTTGGAAGGCTCTTGATGGCCTCGTCTATTTCCTTGCTTGAAATTGATCTGTTTAAGTTGTGTAGGTCCTCTTGGTTCATTTTTGGTAGGTCATATTCCTCTAGAAATTTGTCGGTGTCTTCAGGGTTTTCTATTTTACTGGAGTGTAAATTTTCAAAATAGTTTCTAATTATCCTCAGTATTTCAGTAGTGTCTGTCATAATATTTCCTTTTTCATCATGAATTTTATTAATTTGGGTTTTCTCTCTCCTCCTTTTCATTAGTGTGGCTAAGGGTTTGTCAATTTTGTTTATTTTTTCAAAGACCATCTTTTTGTTTTGTCAATTATTTGAATTGTTTCTTTTGTTTCTATTTCATTGATTTCAGCCCTAATTTTGGTTATTTCCTGTCTTCTACTTCTTTTGGTGTTAATTTGTTCATCCTTTCCTAAGGCTTTGAGATGAAGAGTCAATTCATTTATTTGTTGACTCTTACTTCTTCTAATGAATGAGTTTAGTGCTATGAACTTACCTCTTAGACTGCCTTCATGGCATCCCAGAGATTTTGATATGTTGTATCAGAGTTCTCATTTGCCTCTAAGAATTTTTCTTATTTCTTTCTTGATGTCTTCTGTTATCCATGCATCATTCAATAGCATATTATTTAGGTTCCAGGTGATAAAGTATTTTCTGTGTTTCAATCTGTCATTGATTTGCAATTTTATTCCATTGTGGTCAGATAGGATGCCGGGTACAATCTCTATTTTTTTGTATTTGCTAAGACTGGCTTTATGACATAACATATGATCTATTTTGGAAAAGAATCCATGTGCAGCTGAGCAAAAAGTGTATTCACTCATTTATGGATGGAACACTCTATATGTGTCTGTTAAGTCTAAATTATTGATAGTTTCATTGGGATCTATGGTTTCTTTATTAAGTTTTTGTTTGGAAGACCTATCCAATGGTGAGAGAGCTGTGTTAAAGTCTCCAAGTATTATTTTGTTGTGGTCTATCTGATTCTTGTATTTGAGAAGGATATGTTTGATATATGTAGAAGCCCCATTATTTGGGGCACAGATATTTATGATTGTTATGTCTTGTTGATGTATGATTCCCTTAAGAAGTATGAAGTGCCCTTCTTTATCTCTTTTCACCATCTTTGATTTGGAGTCCACTTTATTTGATATGAGGATGGAAACTCCTGCTTGTTTGTGGGGTCCATGTGAGTGATATGTTTTTTCCCACCCTTTCACTTTCAGTCTGTGGATGTCTTTTCCTGTGAGATGAGTCTCTTGAAGACAGCATATTGTTGGGTCATTTTTTAAAATCCAGTCTGTCATTCTATGTCTTTTAATGTGTGCATTTATGCCATTCACATTCAGTGTTATTATTGAAATTTGATTTGTAATTCTGGTCATTTTGCTTTGTTTTAGGATTTTACCTTGAGTTGTTTTCTCTTTTGAATGGCCTTTTTTTTTAGTGTAGTTCCTCTCTTTGTAAATTTTCATTGTTGATTATCATTTTCTCCTCATGGAATATTTTGCCAAGAATGCTGTGTAGGGCAGGTTTTCTTGCTGTAAATTCTTTTAACTTTGGGTTATCATGGAAGTTTTTTATTTCATCATCAAATCTGAAGGTCAATTTTGCTGGATATAGGATTCTTGGTTGGCATCCATTGTCTTTTAGGGCTTGGAATATGTTATTCCATGATTTCCTGGCTTTTAGTGTCTGGGTTGAAAAATCTGCTGAGATACGAATTCGTCTCCCCTTATATGTAATCTGGTTCCTCTCTCGCGTGGCCTTTAAAATTCTATCCTTATTCTGTATGTTGGGCATTTTCATTATAATGTGCCTTGATGTAAATCTGTTGAAATTTTGTATGTTTGGTGTCCTGTAAGCCTCTTTTATTTGATTTTCCATTTCATTTTTCATACTTGTGAAAATTTCTGATATTATTTCATTGAAGATATTGTGCATTCCTTTGGTTTGAAATTCTGCACCTTTCTATCCCAATAAATCTTAGATTTGGTCTTTTGATGCTGTCCCATATTTCTTGTATGTTCTGATCATGATTTTTTACCACCTTCACTGTATGGTCAAATTCATTTTCAAGATTGTATATCTTGTCTTCATTATCTGCGATTCTGTCTTCCAGGTGATCTAGTCTGCTGGTGATGCTTTCTATTGAGTGTTTTATTTGGTTCATTGTTTCCTTCATTTCAAGAATTTCTGATTGGTTTTTTTTCATGATCTCTAGTTCTTTCTTAAAGTAATTTTTGCTACTTGTAATTGCTCTCTTATCTCTTTGTTAGAATGATCAATGGTTGCCTTTATTTGCTCTCCTATTTCTTTGTTGGCTTGATCAATTTTTGCCTGTAGTTGTTCACTTATGTCATTCTTTAGTTTGCTGATCATTTTAATTATGTACATTCTGAATTCTTTCTCTGACATTTCATCAACTGTGCTGTCAATGGATTTTGTTACAGTGGTATCCAGGTTTATTTGGGGCACTTTCTTCCCTTGTTTTTTTATGTTGATTGTGTATCTTCCTTTCTCGAAATACCAATCTGAGGTATTGTGGCTTCTATCCTATAATCTTGTATTGACACTCCAGATTACCTGTGTCTCACCTTGGAGCTACTTGTGTTCCCCCAATGTCCCTAGATGGGCACTACTGTCACTAATGTTGGTGGCGGTGGTAGTGGATGTACCTCTAGAGGGCAGTGGGAGTGGCTTTGGATGGGCTCCTGAGGCAGTCCGAGGGCTGTTTTGCCCCTCTCTTGCACTCCTGCTGGTGAACAGGAACTCTGGAGCAGAACTAGAGGTGGGCTCGGGTCTCACTTAGGCAGAGTCACAAGCTGGAGAGTCTGTGTGCGACCCTTACAGTGAGTGTGAGCTCCCCTGGGGATAGAGGCTAGCAGGCTCTGGTCTGCCTTCAACTGGGCACCCCTGGTATTCCCTAAGGGCAATTTTGGGCCTTCTGTCTCGCCTGACCACAGGAACTCTGGAGC
>PVHX01015600.1:5346-46198 GCA_004024805.1 Geosciurus inauris
GCTCAAGCCTGTAATCCCAGCACTTAGGGAGGCTGAGACAGGAGAATCGCAAGTTCAAAGCCAGCCTCAGCAATGGCGAGGCGCTAAGCAACTCAGTGAGACCCTGTCTCTACATAAAACACAAAATAGGGCTGGGGATGTGGCTCAGTGGTCGAGTCCTGAGTTCAATCCCCAGTACCACAAAAAAAAAAAAAAAGAAGTGTTTGTTCAGATCATTTGCCCATTCCTTAAAAGTTCAATGACTTGTTTTTGTATTGTCAAGTTCTTTGTACATTCTGGATATGAACCCTCATGTCAGATGAATAGATGGCAAATATTTCCTCCCATTCTGTAGGCTATCTCTTCACTGTGCTGTTTCCTTTGCTTTTTTAGTTTGAAACAATTCCATTTGTCTAATTTTGCTTTTATTTCCTGTGTCTTTGTAGTCCTATTCAAGATATTGATGCTTGTGCCAATATCTTGAAGTGTTTTCTCTATGTTTTCCTCTAGTAGTTTTAGAGTTTCAGGTCTTACCCACATAAGGTATTTTATCTACTTTAAGTGGATTTTTGTACAGGGTGAGAGATAGAGGTCATGTTTCAGTCTTTGACATGTGGATATCCACTTTCCCTGGCACGATTAAGGAGGCTATCCTTTCTCCAATGTATGTTTTTGGCACCCTTCTTTAGATTCACTTGTCTAAAGAGGCATGTGTTTATTTCCAGATTCACTATTCTATTCTATTGGTCTATGTGTCTTTTTTTACACTAATACCAAGTTGTTTTGTTGTCATTGCTCTATAATATGTCTTGAAATCTGGTATTATGATGCCTCCAGCTTTGCTCTCTTTGCTCAAGATTTTATTGGCTATTTGGGGTCCCAAGATTACATATGAATGAGAATGTCAGGCTATTTTTCCATTTCTGTGAAGAATATTCTTAGTATTTTGTTGGAGATTGCATTGAATCTGTGGATGTGCATTGTGTGTGTATGTGTGTGTGACATTTTTCTTTATCCATTCTTCTGTTGACAGACACCTGAGCTGGCTCACAACTTGGCTATTGTAAGCTGGGCTGTTGTTAACATTGATGTGCCTGTATCATTACAGTATGATGATTTTAGTTCTTTTGGATAAGTACTAAGAGTGGAATAGCCAGTTCCAAGTTTTTCTTTTTCCTTCTCCTTCTCCTTCTCCTTCTCCTCCTTCTCCTCCTCCTCCTCCTCCTCCTTCTCCTTCTTCTTGAATCTCCATACTGCTTTCCAGAGAGGTTATACTAATTTTAAGTCCCACTAACGATTTTTGAGTTTCCTTTTCCCCACATCTTCACGAGAATTTACTATTATTTATATTTGTGATAATTTCCATCTTGACTGGAGTGAGATGAAGTATCAATGTGGTGTTGAAAAAAAAATAGATTTGCCTGTGAAGGCATGTAATGGTAGGGCTACCCTAGTTTGGAAGTCAAAGAATTCTTCCCTGAGAAGTAGAATTTGAGTTGAGATCTGAAAATGATCAGGGTGCAGTTAGGTGAGAAGAGAAGAGAAAGAGCATTCTTAGCCACGGGAATTGCTTAAGCAAAGGTGTGCAGGAGGAATATTATTCACTCAAGGAATAGAATAAGGCCCTGCATAATGGAAACTTAGAGTTTGGCAGCAGGCAGTAGTGGGATGGAAAGCAGTCTGAGACAACCTTAGAGAGGGGTAGACAAGAACTAGATCATAAAGGGTCCTGTATGTTTACAAAAACACTCACTGATACAGATGTTTTTCATCTTACAATAAACCCATTGAGTTGAAAACAAATGTAATACACTTAACCTACCAAATATTATAACTTTGCCTAGCCTACATTAAACATGCTGAGAAAACTTGTGGTTAGGCACCATTAAAGATTATCATATCAACTATTACTGAATGTATATTACTCAATGCATTGTTTCACTTAGCATGATGTTCTTCAGTTCCATGCATTATAAAAATGTAAAATCATAAGTTGAACCACTGTAACTCAAGGATTGTCTATACTTGTAGTGCAGCTGAATATTTTGAGCAAATTCTCCTGGACACAGAGGGTCTCTCTCTCTTCTTTCCACTCCTCACTCCAGCCTTCATGGGGGATATTATGGTTTAGACATGAGATGTCCCTCTAAAGCTTGTGTGTGAGACAATGCAAGAAAGTTTAGAGGAGAAATTATTGGGTTATGAGGGTTTTAAGTTAAACAGTACATTAATCTTCTGAGAAGGATTAACTGGTTGGCAACTGTAGGCAGGAAGGATGTGGCTGGAGGAGGTGGGTCATTGGGGCATGTGCCTTTAGGGTATACATTTTGTCCTTGGAGAGCGGAGGTATCTTTCTGTTTCCTGGTATGATGTTCTGAGCTGCATTCCTCTGTCAAACCCTTTCGCCATGATGTTCTGCCTCACTTCTCACTTTAAGCCCCAAGAAATGGAGCAGGCTTTTTATGAACTGAGACCTACTCACGAATAAAACATACTCCATGTTTGTATAAATATGTCAAAATAAACTCTACTGTCCTGTATAACTAAAAAGAACAAATAAAATCAATTGATAAATAGAAAAGAAACTATGAGCTCCAAAATAAACTTTTCCTCCTCTAAAATTGTTCTTGTCAGGTCTTTTGGTCCCAGAAATGAAAAAGATGACTCAAACAGGGGAGATGCACTGTGTAGAAAGCCTTTTATGAATGGAATCCCTCACTTCTCTTTTTCAGAACAGAAAGACTCATGCATTCCACCCATCTACTGTACCCTTAAGTCACCAGAGTTGAAGATACACTTCATTCCTTTTGAGGTCTTGACAGTTTACACCATATTGTTGGCCTGGAAAAAATTGTGAGATTCTTAAATCCAGTTTGGAGAATGCTCACATTCCCACTCCGTTTTTTTTTTTCCCCCCCTTACACTGTTACTCAGGAAGTGAATCATCTGTTTTTCCTTCTGTAAGCTTTCAGGACAAGACCTAAAAATTTTCCTCATTATGGACTGAATGTTAATGTAGTGGTGTCTGTAATCAATCTGGGTTAGTCTACTTTCAGAAAAGGAAAGAATATCACTTATATCCATGGAATGTGTGTGCACACACACACACATGTATATGTGGGGGCAATGAGAATAACCTGATTGAATTCAAAACAAATTATATGTATTAAGTTACATTGATTATATTATAGAACTTTCATTATTCATCAATATCTACTTTCAGACACATAGGAAGCTTTCATTCTGACTCTGTGAAGTCAGAATGACTTGATTTGAATGACTTGAAGGTAGTGTGACTTAATTTGGTCAGTAAAATGTGCATGGAAATAATGTGATAATGGCTGTGGCTAATCTTAAACTATTCTTTTCCAAATGTTACAGCTCTGGATGTATAGGTTGGGAAGGAAGGGCCATTAGACTGAAGTAACCTGGATTGATCAGCAAACTCATGGAGAACAGCTGTGTTGAAGACTTGCCCATATATTTAAGAAACTTTACAGAAGACAGAAACTTTGATTGTGTTAAATAACTGAGATTTAAAGATCATTAATGCAGCATAGCCTAATCCATGCTGACTCGTGTGTGTAAATAGATATACATATATATTTACTTATTTAATATATATATTTATTTAATATATATACTTATTTAGAAATTCAGAAACATCAGTGTGCATATATCAATTGTGTGTGTGTATGTATGTATGGTGTGCATGCGTACATGTTTGAGAAAGAAAAAAGAAAAAAGAGAACTGATTTATAGTAAAGATTTGATTTTAGAATAAGAGACAAATTCCTTAACTGCTTGATTTTAGCCAGTTTGGGAGTTTTATCTGTAAAATGCATAAACAGATATATAAGTATATATAAATAAATACATGATTTACTTAAGTATTTATTTATGCACAATATAAAACATGCTCATGTTTTTAATATATGCATTATGGTCACTTAGAATTGTCTTTTACAATCTATAATTTATTTATATATATAAATATATATGTTATATATATTTATATTTATATATACATATATATATATATCTTGAGCTAAATAATCAATTAAAAGCTCAAGGCAATATTGCATCTTTAAGATACATTCCAGACTATCTGCCAAATCATGGACAATGTACATTGTACAATTCATACCAAAAGCATAAGCAAGGACCAGAGCTAGCCATAGTTTTATATTTCCTGAGTTTTCTTGATTGCAGGCTGATCCTTTATGTTATTCCAACATAGAGTAATTTTTAAAGGAGAATTTAATTTAAGTCTAAATATCCTTTGGAATGCTAGAAAACAGCATTAGTGCAGCAAGCCTAATGAAAAACACAAGTTCCGTGTACCAATTTGTGGTCAAATCCAGTATTCCAGCCCTGCTCTCTTGTGGCTGCTAGTTCTAAACCACGTTCCTTTGCATAGCCCTTTGCTATTCTGGTTAAAGATGTCGTGGGCTGTGGCCCACATGGTATGCTAAACAGTCCACTGCTTATAGCAGGCTCCGTCAGCTTAAGTGCAAAGGCTCTGAACTCATAAAACACACCACTGCTACCACCACTGCTACCACTAAATGGAGATCTCAGAGGATTTCCTATTACTGTCCTGGCAGATAGCAGTGTACTTATTTAAAAACATCCTACATGTGCACATAGATACATCCCCATGTATATTCAGGACAAAGAACACAGCACTTTCCAGAAGAAAACATTGCAATTGGGCTGAGACTGATTCACTCACATGTTTTATCACCGGTGTGAAATGCCAGTAACAAGAGCAATCATTTGTTTGTGAATTCACGGAAGACTGGGCTTTCACACTGGAAAAGGACTTCCCAATGAATAGCAACAGGGAGACTTGCTGTGTATTAGCATATTTTATCTGCCTTGTTGTGAAATTAAACAGAGCTGAAGTCGAAAAGGGAAGCACAGATGCCTGCCACTGAGCTGGCTTTGTAGAAAAGTGGCATTTGGAATGAGGTTTAACACTGTGGACAAATTCTACTGTTAGGATTCTCAGGCTGACAGAATACATTTTCTCCTCCTTGTGAGATAACAGAGTTTCCTGGTCACTATTATTCTTTACTAAAGGTTATTTGTTCTTAGATACAATACCTCTGTTTTGTGTAGAGCTGCTTAAATATAAAACAGGAGAATTTTAAGGTGTAGCAAAGGTTATTCTACAAAGCTACATTAAATTTTATTCAACATGTATTTACTAATGTGCTCAAAGCTATGGTAAATAGCTTGGAGGTAGAGGAGAGGTGGGAAATTATGTGAATAATTTCAAAACCTTCTTGAGGGAATAGTACATAGAGTTCTCCATCCTCCCGGAAAGAGAAGATAGATGGGTGACAAATTTAAGAGGTCAAGACAAAGACAGAGCTAGAGAGATGAATGAGAGAAGAAAGTAAAAATTACAGTAGTATGTCCTAAAGACCAACAGACATTCTAGAAGTTGTAAGAAGAAAATCATGGACATGCGCTGTAATATTCAGGGAAGATTTCAAGGAGACGTGAACTTTCATTTAAATTTCGTAGAATAGAGGAAATTTTGGTTATATAAGGGGTGAGGGACAGGCATTCTGGAACTGAAAATATTTGTTAAGCATAGCAATTAAGTGCATAAGTTCTGTATTGTCCAAGCATAATTTTCTAAAAGTTAAAAACATGACTCTCATAAAAATATACTGTGCACCTTTCAAAGACCTACTCAACTCATTAAGGAGGGAATCAGTAGTGGTATAAAGCTGGATTCCTGGGTGCAGTGGCACATGCCAGAAATCCCAGCTACTCAGGAGGCTGAAGCAGGAAGATCTCAAGTTTAGGCTGGCCTGGAAACTTAGCATGACCCTGTATCAAAATAAAATTAAAAGGGTTAAGAGGATAGCCCAGTGGTAGAGCACTTGCCTGGCTTGTGCAAGGCCCTTGAGTTTAATCCCCAGCATCCCCCGACTCCCTCAAAATATTAAAAACAAAAACCCTAGCTCAAGAGATTATGGGCTCTCTTTCCTACTACACAAACCTCTTTGCATCTCTACTACACAAAAGCCATTTGCAATATGACAAGTTAAAATAATGTCAAGGAGTCTGGATCCTAAGCAATAGTTGTAAGTCAAACACATGTACATTTCCCTAGAAAATCGGGTACTCCCTACAGGCCCCTGTTTGATAATGTTCTTCTATAATACTGAAAAGGCACAATATGAAAAGGATTTCCAATTTTGGAGCATGTTTTTTTTAACTGTATCATTTATTTAATTAATTTAGTATTGATACAGTTGAGCTCTTTCCATTTTTCATAAAGTAGCTCGTCCCTGGGATGCATATCATGAACATACCCCATTCCCATCTTCAGTTCATTCCCAAAGAGCAACCCAGTGCTAAGTCCTTTAGTACATATTGAAGTATTTCTCTTCAGGTGACTGTACTGACTTACACTTAACAACAATGCACGAAAGTGACTTGTTCCTTTCGTCCTCCTGGCAAGGATGGGCATTGTCATTGTCAAAACCCTACCTCAGCTTACTAGCTGAACGCTCTCTCCTGTTTTTGCGCACTGTTTTGAATTTCTTTGATTATTCATGAGATTGAATATCTTTTATTTGCTATTTGCATATCTTATGATGTAAGTTCACTTTTAAAATCTGCCCATTTTTCTATGGGAGACAGTTTTTAACTGACTTGTCAGAATTCATGTAAAGTATTAAACATACCAATTCTTTGTGATGTATTTTACATATTATTTTTCTAGGTTTTACTTTTCAGAAGATTTCATTCTTATATTGTAAGATCTATAAATGTTTTCCATCACAATTTCTGCCTTTGGGTGATACACTCAGAAAGACCCTCTAATTTTTAAAAATAAATACAAACAGGCATAAATCTCCTTTGACACCCAGTAATGAAAAATGGGTAGATTAATGAGAAATGGGTCTCTGGATTATTAGAGAACTTCAGACCAAAGACTTTAAACAAAAGTTTTTGCTCATGGGAATTTATTTATAAAAAGTCTACGTAAGACAAAAATATCTATGACTCACAATTATTTGTGATCACAGTTTTCTAGGACTCATTAGACTTAAAATTATATTCAATCTAGTATTTAGCACTGACAACCATCTATTTTCGTTATCTGTCTTTATTCCATGCCAAGATATCCAATTTTTCCTGGTTGTACTAAATTCAATAGAGGTAAGGCTGAGTAAATAAATAATATAAAAAAGCACAATGCTTATAGTTCTAATTAAGGTGATATACTGGCACTATAACTATATTTATACTTAATAAAATAATAAACAATATAGTAAACGAATGTTTAAATTAACTTAGTTATTGTTTCCATAACTTATGTAGTTTCTTACTACTTTTTTTCCTCTTAATTTTACTTATTTATTTATTCTACTTAGGTATACATGATAGCAGCATGCATTTTGATTCATTGTACACAGATGGAGCACAACTTTTCATTTCTATGATTGTATGTGATATAGAATCACAACATACATGCAGTCATACATAGAGCTAGGGCTATGATATCCATCATATTCCGCCATCTTTACTGTCCCCCTGCATCCCCCCCACTTTTTTTTTTTTAACAGCCAAAAGGAGTTCAAATTTTGTTCCACCACTCACCAGCTGTATGATATGGCTATGTGGCTTAACTTCTTGGGTCCTCAGTTTTGTTATCTGTAAAATGTAAGCAATAATAATTCTTAGCACTTGAGTTTCAGGAAACAAATCAGATAATATACAGCACATAAATGTTTTGCATAATACGTACTACACAGCAAGTGCTTAAGATATGTTCTGTCATCTAAATAAGGAGGAATTAGGATCAAAACCCCACAGACAATACTAGAGGACTTAACTCAATGTAGTTCAGTGGGAGAGTGCTTGCTTAGCTTACAGGGGTCCTGGGTTCCACTCCCAACCTACAAAAGAAAAAAAGAAAATGAGCATGTTTGAAGGACACTAGACAGATTGGACTGAACAGTAAAATGGTGAAATTGAGCAATTGATAAATGGAATTAAATAATAAGAATTGAGAAATCAATAAATGGAATCAAATAATTAGAATAGATAATAAAATTGGGAGAAACAAATTAACTAAAGAGTTTTTAGCCAGATTAGAGCAGATGTAAAACAAAAGTTAATAGAAGAAGAAAGAGGGCTGGGGATGTAGCTCAGGGATAGAGCACTTACCTAGCATGTGTGAGGCCTTGGGTTTGATCTCCATCACTCAAATGAGGAGGAGAAGAAGTTGCTGAAGAATAAGAGAAAGAAGAAAGATGGAAAGAAAGGAGGAGGGAAAGAAACACAGACATTTTTAAATGTGTTATATCCTGAAGTCAGTTGAGATCCAGTTTCCTAAAGAATCCTGAAAAAGTGAAGTCTGTGGTTAAAGAGGAGAGTCAGGAAGTAGCAATGGATTGAAAAGTCAAAAGACAGAAACCACACGTGGATACTAGATTGAGAAACCAGAAGATTGCAGGAATGGTGCTTGGATATTAATCAACAACTTAAGAGAAGGGAACAGTTTGGATTTTGTTTTGTTTTGTTTTGTTTTGTTTTGTTTTGGTACCAGAGATTGAACCTGGGGGCACTTAACCACTGAGTCACATCCCCAGCTATTTTTTGTATTTTTTTAAAGACAGGGTCTCTCTGAGTTACTTAGGACCTTGCCAAGTTGCTGAAACTGGCTTTGAACTAGTGATCCTCCTGCTTCAGCATCCTGATCCGCTGGGCTAACAAGGTTGTGCCCCTGGGCTGGCAAGGAGACAGTTTTAAAGTGAAATAAGGCATTCCATTTGCATCTACTGGCTGCATTTGAAAATCAGGCACATGTTGGGTAAACTTTTCAGTAGATAGGGGAGACCAGGATTTGGAGGGGATATCAGTGATAATGATATAATTTAAGAGGTCACCCATGTAGACACAGTAGCTGAAGGTGAAGTCAATGTACTAACCTAGCACTGAAAAGAAAAGAGCAAAGGGACAAGAGTTATATGTGTATCCCTTCTTCCTCTTTCTAAAAGGTGATTGTTTCCCAAAGGATAAAAACACAGCAGTTCACTGGAGAAAGAACTTTTATGGATGAAGCTCTGTGACACTTTACAATGCAAAGCACCATTGATAGGTAAAAGAAAAGAAAGTAACTCTGCTGAATACTCCCCAGGGCTTATGATGGAGGTGGAGGCAAAACACTTTGAGTTTGAGTCACTTCATCATTCAGTGTAAAAAACAACATTCATGTGAAGTTGTTTCCTAATGGATGATTTTACTGGGATGAAGGGAATATTTAGACATGGGGTAAATTTAAGACAGATCAGAATAGGTAGTTCCTTGGGTTGTGCTTGTTCCCGCAGCATCCCTGAGACCCTCACGGGCAAGTAATTTATTTAGAAAATTATTCCAGAAAGAACCAGAAGAGTGGAGAATAAGCCAGTGATAGGAAGAAAATTAATGCAGGACACATTCATTAACAATATCACACTATGGGCAGTCAGGGCTCAATCCTGCTAGGAAGCTAGGAGGGCCTATGAAGAATAGCCTGGGGAATGATATCACCTGAGGAATGAATCACTAGGATACTTATCCACCAACTCCAGGCTATTTGTTGAAAGATGTTTCTGGATTTTAGTCAGCTTGTCTACCTGTGCCTGCAACCAGAGAACACAGGGGGAGAGAGCACAGGGCTGGCAGTAGGCAGCCTCTAATGTACTCAAGGGCAACAATACTGAGGGGATACAAGCAGGGTATCCATAATATTTCAAAAGCAAAGGCTCTGAAGCCAGACTGCTGGAGTGTGAATTTGGCTGTATTAGCTATTTTGAAAACTCTTTAGCAATTCTAATGGATCCTCTGATGAATTCCAGTTCAATTTGTTTCATGTTTACTAAGAAGGGGCTCTAAAATCAAAAAAGCAAAGTTATCCATCTGGAGTCTAGTGTAATTATTACCAACCATGTTGTAAAGTATGTTTTCTGTGTGGTGCAGGATGCAGTTTCTGCCTCCCTCTATGCAATCTTCTCCCTTCTCATCCTCAGTGGATGGAGTTTGGGGATCTTTATTCCCTTGGTGTGAGGAAACAGATTAGTTAGCATAACTCCTAGAAGTTCTTCTATAAAGATGGCTAATATTAGAAGATGTCATACTGTGATCATTCAAAGACTTAGGGATTTACAGAAACTTTGTTAAGATAGAACTGCAAATTATAGTTGTCATTGTTTTGGAATATTGCAATGTTGCCATCAGGCAATCACAAACATGCACTGAATCCAGAATTTCTCTTCCTACAATGTAGATCCAAGAAGGCTTTACTCTCTAGTCTTCCTCTCTCTCCTCACCTTCCTTCTTATCTCTGTTTTCTACCCTTTGGGGTCTCCTTCAGAACTCTGTCTCTAGTCTGGTAGCCCTCTGCAAAGCTGGCTCTCTTTACTAAGTGTGCCAGGTCCTCTCAGCTGGCCCTTTCCTTATGATCACATTCCTGGGGTTCTAGGAAGACAACAGCAAAAGATAGTGTATCATCACTCTTTAGGTTTTTTCAAACTTTTTCACATCTTCAGAGATAGCCCTTTATTAGCCTTGCTTCCAATTATTCAATTGGGCTTTATATTCTATTTTCGGCAGGACTCTGACTGATATAGTCCCCAAATTGATTGTAGGCAATTCAGTGACAGAAAGCTTCTTTATGTTTTGCTGAGATTTCCCCTGTTAGAATACAGCTATAAATGTTAGTAGACCTTAAAACTCTGAGTTTCAAAGTGGACTCCATCAAAGAAGAGTGGCTTCACCTAGATCAAAAGCATTTTCAAAAGGGACATTGAGTCTTTATTTTTTCATTCAACAAATTCTGAGAGCCTACAGTGTGCCATGCACTGTTCTAGGTCTTGCTAGTTTGAGCAAGACAAAATTCCTACCTCAAGAATTTATATCCTAATGCAAGGAGGGAGTTAGAATTAGCACACATACACACACACACACACACACACACACACACACTTTTTAAAAAGACAACCATTTTAGATTATGACAAATAGTATTGTAAAAGTGCCAGAGATGGTGCACTACTTTGGGTTAGATAGCTAACCAATGTTCTTAGGAGTTAAGATCAAAACTGATTGGGCATATTCCTTAACATAACTGAGACACTCCCATCTCAAGGATTCCTGAAATCATTGAGGGTTGTTTAAAGAGACAATGCAGCAATGCACAAGCAGGAAGAAATAATGAGTCACTGAAATCTGGATATCAACATGAAAAGGAATATTTGCACCTAAAATCTGGGTTCCACATCTCTTCACCCTTACCATGGGATGCAGTTTCAAGAAAAACTGATTAATTAAATAGTTGCTACAATTTATTCCACTCTTTGAGAGACTGTGGCCCTGGTCAGAATGGTGTGAAGATGCTATAATTTGGGTTCTGTGAACTAAATGGAAATGACTTTTGGCTGTGAGTGTGGGAGGTTTTTCTTAGATGGAATAGGAGGGTGAAAACTAATATGCTAATAAGCTTTTGCTGGGAAGAACTTTTCTTAGCAAACTCTGAGAGAAGCAGAATATACTCACAGGAAGTTCCAAGATGGGGGTCTACTTTACGGGAACTGGAATCCAATCTGAACATTTTGTGGCTTAGCCATTTAAACATCTACTTACACATTAGGATGTGTATCCATCTCTGGTCCAGCCTGGAGCCACTGTGACTTACACATGAGATCCACCATAAGCTACTAATTATTGTCTTCACAAAAACCACACTGCAGGCAGTAGCTGAATTCCAAAAATGTATCTTCTGCTCTCAAGGAATAGGAGAAAATTTGGAGTACTCAGTATTCCTACCACAGAGTATTTCTCCTAACCTTATTAATTTTATTCTAAGCCCTCTATTTTCCTTCTCTCAGCCCCATAGACACCAGATTCTTTCATCCTTAGTGCTTTGGCTTCCTCCTGTAATAGCACATAGAGCAGGCTGGCTCAGGACTATTAAAGGCTATCTCAGTTGACTAGTAACTCAAGAACGGACCCACTGATAGAAGCTGTTGTCAAAGTACTTAAACATTTATATGTGACAATGTGTGATTTCTTCTAAAGAAAAGGCATTTGCCTGATATAATGACAAAACCTTACTAGCATGGATCTTTCCATGAACATGACATATGAAAGGCAATGATTCTCAGAATTTTGGTCTCAGAACTTCCTCACACTTTTAAAATTATCATGATTCCCAGGGCTTTTATTTATGTGGGTAATATCTACCAATATTTGCTAAGTTAGTCATTACATTTGAGAATTGTTTTCTCTTAATTTACTTCTAACAATAAATATGTGTTAACCTAAAAATTAAACTTCTATGAATATTTAAGTATATTTCCCAATACTGAAAAAGTAAGAAGGGTGATATTGTTCTATTGTTTTGCAAATCTCTTTCGTTTAATATTTGGTTTATTGAAAGATAGCTAGATTCTCATTTCTCTTTCCATATTTAATATGTTACAGGGTTGTTATTCTTTGCAGTTGATGGGAAAGCAGAACCATGAGGTTGGAGTATGGCAAGAAGGGGAACAAAGTACTCTGCTCATCCCAAGAACACGCCATATTTGAAGTATGACAGGAAAAACAAGGCAAGGGTGTTGCAATTTCATAGTTTAAGCCTTTGAATTTATAAAGACAGATTTCAACTATTAGAGGTGAGTGAGAACTTAAGAGGTCACTTTGACAAAGCCTTTAGTCTAAAATATACACATATTTGATGACAAATTATTGTTTAAGTCCAGTCAACACCTGGAGGTATAGGCCAAGCACAGAATGATGAATCCCAAGAAGCAAGAAAAGGAATGGAGTATTTCCCCATCTCCTCAAGACCTCCAGTTTTTTTTAATTGCTGAATTGTTCTCTCCAGCAGCATTGGATTTCGTCCAGGATTATATGTTGAACTAGCCACATAACAAACTCAAGCTGTGGTTTAGAGCTGATAAATAATTATGTTAATTAACAGGTTGGAGGAAAAATATGATGCTAGTCCTGTGGAATGCTCTGGAAAGCTGGAAACACTTAACTGAAAAAACTACATGTGGCAAAATAACCAATAATTTGCTTAAGAAACCCACATCTGGTTTGCTGGCTCAAAGCAGGGGTTAATAGCCTTTTGAGGGCAGCCAGTGGTAGAGAGGGGTCCCAGGATACACAGCCAAGTTTTCACAGCAGGAAATATGCTTGTTCTTGTAGCACTAGCATTTACATTGGCTTCTAACCAGAATAAAATGCACAAAGAATTATTTGGTTTGCCTCTTTCTTCTCTTCATAACATACAGTTCAAAAAAGACATTTGTACACTTGGAATTGGGAAGGGGTTAAGGGAATTGTCAGAGCTCCAAACTTCCAAAAGAACGCAGCAAACACACCACAGCAGTAGGGAATAGACAAGTGGGTTTGAATCATTTGTGCACAATTATTATCATAACAGAAGCACTGGTTTGAACAATATTCATTGAACAAACATCATTCTTACACAAGGCACAGATGTGAGAGTTATAACTGATATGCAAGTGAATCACCTGTGGTCCCATACCTCCAGGAGAAAACAGTTCTGGAGAGAGACTAACACAACATAATACAAATCCCAGTGTGCTGGTGTTATTAAAGAGAGGTGAAACCCGGTACAGTGGAACACACCTGTAATCCAAGCTACTCAGGAGGCTGAGGTAGAAGGATCACAAACTAGAGGCCAGCTGGAGCTACTTAACAAAACCCTATCTCAAAGTGAAAATAAAAAAGAGTTGGATGTATAGCTCAGTGATAGAGTGGCCCTAGGTTCAATCCCAAGTTTAAAAAGAGAGACAGAAAGAGAGGCGACTTCCTGTAAGCTTAAAGGATTTCATGAAATTTTCCTGTCAACAGTATTTCAGCCAAGGCATAACAGAAAATTAGGATTTCAACAAGTGGAAATAAATGCAGAATGGCCTTGGGTGGCACACACTAGCACACCTATCGATACAAAGAAACCAGAAAGGAAGGATAGTGAGGGATTCCATTTGGTTCAAATGCTGAATAGATGTAAAGAATGTCTAGAGGTTAATCAGGGAAAACTCATCACTAGAGTTGCCCCCTGGAATACTGGTGTGACAGCCACAGCAGTGGGTATGATAAAGTGGAATCAAACAAGTCTGAGGACCACAATGGGCTGAAGAAAGATTTTTTTTCACAGTGGTCCAGGTAGACCCTACAGAGATGCTACTGATTGTTATCCACCAGGTGTGTATGTATTACTGATTAGATGAGGGGCAAGTTAGGAGGAGGAGTTGAAGAGACTTTTCAGGGCTCCATCTGCAGAAACTAAAATATTGTGCTTGAATATCTGGGCCATCAGGCAGATATATCCAGAAGGTAGCTAAAAATTAGGGTATAGAGTCCAGGACCATAAGGGAAGAGGATATATTTGGGGGTAAAAAGAAGAAATATCAACCAGTACAAGAAAGAATACAAGAAGCAGTCTCCTTGTGTCCACTGTGGCCTCTCCTAGTCAACACAACAGTACAGCCACTAAAAAATGCAGATCTGATCATAATAGCTGTCCACTGTGCATGTACTAAGGACATTTCAGTGGCTGCTCATTATTCTTAGGCTAAATATCAACTCCTGACCCAATTCTATAAGGCCTCATAAATTCCACAAATTCTGGTCCCCACCCACCTCTCCAATCTTTCCTCTATGACTTAGGTACTATGGCTCATTTTTCCATCCCTTGGACCTCTAGGTTCCCTCCTGCCACAAGGCCTTTCTTTTGCCTGAGAATATTTTCTGGCATCTCTTTGCCTACTTGCCTTCTATATATCATTTTCAATCCATCTGCCTGTCTTTAGGAAAGTCCCGTGTACTTCTCTAATCTGGTGGATCAGATCTTCTTCTTCCAGACTTATCACAGTTATGATTGTATATGGTTTTTTTTTAATTATTTCATTCATACTGGTTCTCCCAAGGAGTTTTATAAGTTCCTGAGGTCAGAGTTAACCATTGCATCCTTTGTTTACAGTGTAGTTCCTGGCACTTATCAGGCTCTCAATATGTAGTTATTGCATAGTAATATGCATGTTAAAGAATGATATTAAAGTACTCTTGCCTGCATCATCTCATTTAATCTTTATAATATACCTATAAAGTAGATAATATGAACTTGCTTTGAAAAATAGAGAAACTTGAACATATTAAGCACCTCTCTTGGCACCATGCAGAAAGTAGGTGGCAACTTAATGGCCTAAAATCTGTCTGCTACATTATAGATCCCCCTTCGGAGCAAAATCCAGGTCACAGATGCTGATGAGGGAGGCAATTTCCATAGGAGGCAGAGATGGTCACAGCACCAAATGTCAGAGATGAACCAAAGGAGGATAGAAACAGGGACACTCCACTGAGTGTCAAGAGGCAAACATCATGGCCTCTTGAGAGCAGTACAAAAGAGTTAAAAGGGCAGAAATCAGGCTACATTTTGTAAAGTAAATTGGAGGAGGAAGAGTTCCAAGGTGACTAGAAAAAGTGATATAGGTTGTCCAGATGAAGGCTAAGAAAGAATATTTGGAGACTGAGACCATAAGCAACTTAGGGTAAAATCTCTCCCAGGATGAATGAAAAGACAAAACAAAACTGAATTTCATAAACCAGGACCCTGGAACTTTATTCTAATTTACGAAAAAAATAAATTAAAAATATGAAGGGAAATGCCTTTGTTGGTAATTAAAGACAGAAAAATTAGAATTAGAGATACTATTTTCACTTATTGAACTGTAAATATTTTTACAAAGAAGAATTCTTGATGGTATGTTTTTATTTATCTTCAGATGTGTGTAAGGGCCAAACAAGCTTTATAGAGAATAAGGGCTACTGCACAGGAAATATGGCCTTCAAAGTAGTAGAGAATGAGGATGCTGGGTTTTTCCTCCAAAGAAGGAGAAAATATATCAATTTCTCCTTTATTTTAGCCAGTTCTTCTGAGGAAGTCAATGTGAAAAGCCATCTATAATGCAGGACTAGAATGCATAACATGCTCTTAGGGAGGCAAAATGGCCTCTTAGTTTTAAAAGCAAAAGAAACATATAAAAGTAAGCTGTCTGTACAACTAGTAGTCACTTACCGTGGATATTGACATTAAAATAAAATCAAATGTGGGAGCTTCTGAGTTCAAAAACAACATTTTAAGAACTTAGTTATAACTCACTGATGGAGCCTTATGATAGTCCAATTAAAATACCTAAAAAGACATGCCTGAATGAAAAGGGAAAATATCTTACATTGGAACTAATCCTGGCAATCAACCTGGTGTTAGAATTAGAGAATATTTCCACTGAAACATGTTTGCCTATCTGTAGCAGACTACTCTGTCCACCCTAAAGGAGAATCCAGGACTTTATGTGTCCTGCTCCATCAACTCTTTGGCTGAAAGGTGAGGGCATCCACCAGCTTGAAAATTCTCCCTCTGTTGCAGCAGTATCATTATTTTAGATGACTTTTCTCCTTAACATCCAGTTGCTTTCTCTTTATCAAGGATAAAAGAGCAAATTCTACCCCCAAAATAGCATAGCACAAGTGGTTTTGTACCCAATACACATCCTGTAGCTAGAGACCTATTCAGTGAAATACTGTAAAATAGACCAAGTAGCAGGGCTTGCTGAGGAAGCAAGTTTGTTGTAGTCACAGGCATTTCTGATTGTCAGTAGAACAGGCAGAAAAAGAGGAAAAGAAGCTCCCTCTTCAGTCCAATAGACTGTGACCAGGTGGAATGTGGGCAAGGCCAGGAGTTATAGATGGAAAAAGAGTGTCCTATCCTGTGGAAGCAAAGATGAGTGCAGGTTGGCACCTCTACCAACAGACCCTGGCCTGGATAACCTTCTCTTCATCCTAAATTCAGAAAATGGGCAAAGCAGAGAGAGGCAAAATATCATGTAGCAAGGAACTAGAAACTCCTGAAGCAATTGAGGAGAGCAAGCACAGGTATGCCCAATAAATGAATAGAACAGGACAGAACAGAAGAGCAATCATTTTGCTTATCAAATTTGTAGAAAAAATTGTAATGATATAATTGAGGTCTTTAGGTAAGGCAATGAAGATGCATGCTCATACACTGTCAAAAGAGATGTAAATTACAAGAAACTTCCAGCAAAAGATTCAGGTATATCTATCTTTATTATTATAGACTTATTTAAACAAACTTATAGCCTAACATGAAAGAAGGGTGGCATTTTTTTTAATACACAGGGTTGCAAAATAGACCATCAAAAGGATGAACTCAATTTATTTAATGACATGGGGAATGCTGATGATGTAACTTAAATCAAAAAGTATTACCCAAATTTTATTTTAATAAAATATGACATCAGTTTTCCAAAACAAACCAAAAGCAAATATAGATACTTTAAAAAGATTGGAAAAATAAAAAATAGGAAAATATATTTAAATATTAAGTGATTATCACTGAAAATATGTAAGATTTAGGATTATCAATAAATTAAAATTTGTTATCTCTTTATAACAAAATATATAAATTAATAAAAGAACTATGAGAAGATGGTTTTTAGAGCTAACCAGGGTGGAGGGCTAGAAGTGGAGTTCAAAGGAAGATGCACATTAGCACAGTGATGACATTAGCAGACATTAAAGCAGGTCACAGATTACTTTCTTTTCCCCCAAACAGGCCCTAGAATATCATTTTAAAATTCCAAGAACTTGGTAGGCAAAGTTACACTACATGGATATACATAACAATTCAATCATGGAACAGTTTATTAACAGATGTTTTATGAGAAAATGATCTCATTCCAAATGGTGCCCATGAACTCAAACTCTGAAGTAATGGGAAAACTATCAAAATGGAAACACTCAATAGAATGATAAATTAATGACACCTACATTAGAAAACCAATTGAGATGTGGTCTGACTCAGAGACCAAGGCTCTTTAGCCCAATGTTGGACAGTATCCTTGAACAAGTCATTTACATTTCTGAGTTTAGCTTCCTCATTTATGAAATGGAGATCATAATTTTCTCAGTTTTTCGTACAGGATTATTATAAATAACAAATGTAAAATGCACATAAACAGAGTTCTCTACAATTCTGTCATTATTAATAATTATGATTGCATTAGTAACTTTATTCATATAATATATAATTATAATAGTAATGATTATTAATATTATTATGAATTATAGTAGTTCATGGAACCATACTTTCTCCTAACAATAGCACTACATATTTAGTGCCATTGAATGGTGATTTTTATCATCTTAACTGAATGATATTCTGAAAAACTTGGCTAATATATGTTTTACTTATAATGCTGTTGTTTTCACTTTTTATCTTTTAGAGGATTCAAATATTCTTTATATTTAGAATCAGTATTTGAAACACTTTCCAAAGATAATACCCAAATGTGAAAATATCCATAAAATGCTCAAAACAGCATAGTTTTTGATGCATTTGGTCAGTGCTATTGGGAAAGAGAACTTCATTTTCCTAAAATATTTATAATTGTGGATGAGCATGCTTTGTATGGGGTGTGTGTGTGTGTGTGTGTGTGTGTGTGTGTGTGTGTATGTGCACGTACATTAAGTAGAAAGTAGAACAATTCAAGAAACAATAGGAAGGAATAGTAGAGTGATACCAAGATCCAGAATCACATTCCCTTCTAGTGAACCCTTAAAGATCAGGACAAAATATGAAGAAGTGGTAGATGATTAGTGATTGGTGGAGGGTGCTTTCATTATTCATAAGAAAAAATACATATACAAGGCAGCAAATAATTGATTCAAGTTGCACAAAACACAGGCTGTCTGTTATATCAATCATGTTAATAATAGAGAAAAACAACAAATCTACCAAGAGGAAGGTGTATAAATTTCATCTGTAAAATAGAATTCTATAGAACCATTTCAAACTCTGATGAGAATCTTTATTCAAATATTGAAAAATGTGCATGAGTTAACACTTTGGGAGAAGACTATATTCAATAAGTATATTATGATCCAATTTTATAACTATACTCTATAGGTATATTATTTATTAATGTATCTAGTATATACAAAAAAAAAACCTGAAAAAAATGTATTCTGGTTATCTCTAGGTGACCCAGTTGGTGAATTGCTTTTAACTTTCTAATTTTTTTTTCTGTAATTGTTGGAATTTTTAACAATTTGAGCATATTATCTTAATAACTATAAAATAAAACTTTTCTCATTTTGATAAAAATAGTGACTCATATTATTCACCAAAAAACAAAATGCCTCGACTTCAATCTTAGGAATAAAAAATGATTAATAGCAATAGGTAATGTGCTTAATCTCTTGCTCCAGGCTTTGACTTTAAAACTTCCAAAGCTTAAGAAAGAAACAACAAATCAGCCCAGTTCCACGAAAGAATAGCTTCAGATCACTGATATAAAATTTCCTAAATCTTAAATAGAAGCCATCTGATCAACAGATACTCTTTTCCCTATGGGCTTTCTGGCCTTGCTAGTACATCTGTACCAATGGCTTTGACAACACTTTTTGAAGCCACAGATAAAAGTAAAGCTTCAGTGGAAAGCCGAGTAATTATTTCTGCAGAATTAAAATCATTATGAGTAAAACTGTTGAGCTAACTGAAGTTGAAACTGATTTGAAGGAGGTTTAAATCAGGACCTCTAATAGGAAGAACTAGTTTGACAAACTTATACCTAATACACTAGGTAAACAAAGATTTAAAGTCAAAATAGTATTAACTATGATGTTTAGTTAATAGAATGAAATGTTTCCCTTCTCCCAATCCTTCCTTTTACATAGTCACAACCACAAGGACCTATTATGGAATTATAATTAATTCATATTTTTCATTTTTTTGTATGTAGCAAACAATTCCTCTAAAATCCCTGTGGGCAGTCAGACATTGCTTGTTAAAACAAAAAACAAATGTTAGCTGGGCACAGTAGCATGTACTTGTCAGCCCAGCTACTTGGGAGCCTGGGAGGCTGAGGCAGGAGGATAGCAAGTCAAGCCAGACTGGTTAACTCAGAACTTGTCTCAAAGTAAAACTAAAAAATAAGAGTTGGGAGTGTTAGCTCAGTAGTAGAGCATCCTTGGGTTCAATCCCCAGTGTGAAAAATACAGCGTGCCTCAAGGAATCAAACAAGGGTTCAGAAATAGCTCTCAAGGCAAACTTTACTTCTGGAAGAGGATGTGCTACCAAACAAAGTATATCAAGAAAGCACGCTTGGGTGGGCAGTCTGCTTGTTTTTATCCCTAATGCAGCACTGCCCCTTGCTCTGATAGGAGGTGCTTGGGATTACAATCTATGCACTTGGCTAATTTTAAAATTAGGGCAGGTAAAGGGAAGTTTTATAGTTAAAATGGCTATGATTGGATCTCAAATGGCTATAATTGGATCTTGCATACTAATGAAGGCTAAATACAGTATCCTGAAAATGGAACACCAAACTTTCTCTTTCTCACACCAATAAAGCATAAACACACACACACACACACACACGTTGGCAAAATAAGGAAGTATTATGAATTGCAAGAGGCCGCCTCTTCCATACTTCGGTTTCCCTTTGTACCCGAATCATGCTGATCCTTTCTGCTTATATTCCCATTGCAGTCAAGCTTCATTAGAAAACACAAGTTTATGTGGTTAAAATGCTGGTATATAGCATGGAAGGTGTGCAGTTTGAAGAATTATTAAAAAGCAAAAAATTTTATTGCTCTCTAGACAAAATGGCAGATGAAAAGAATGAAACTCTAGTATATACTGCTTCTGGATGGAAAAAATGTTACTATTCCTTATCAATCCAACCAAAAAAAAATTAGTACTGTTTAAATTCTTGTAGGCTTTAAAGGAATCCGGTATTTTTCCTCTTTTAATAATGCTGTTTAGTTTTAATGATGGGGTGTTTTAAATAAAATTGAATATGTGTAGACACCCTTCCCCCAGGCTCTTACCTTTGTGCTCTAGAGAAACTGGGAAAGATGTGAAGGATCATGGCTAGAGTCAGTTTTGCTCCACTTGCATTCATAATTTCAAGAATGTTAGAAATCCTTCAGATTTAGGGAAGGTAACAGAAAGCTGTGAAAACTAATATGTCTCCATATTTATTAATGCCTCCTGGTAGCACTAATATTTATTCTACAGTTAAGTTGTGTTCTTTTCCACTTTTTGGAAATGCATGCTCCATCCTTTTCGGGATGACTCAGACAGAGGAGCCCATAAAGTCTAATTACTGCAGATGGCCTTTACATTTCACAATAGATAGGATATTTCTTTCTATTTCTCTCAGAGGGCCTTTATATTTGAGCTCCACATTTAGGAGCCCTTGGGTCTTTGATCCTTTTCCTTTCATCTGCTCTGGGTAGTGATACATAGTGTTAACAAGGGACTTGGGCTGGTGGTGGTTCTTCCAAGAGCCTGAGCTCCCACAGGTCCACTCAAAGTCCATATCTCTGGACTGGTTGAATAGTATCCCTCCTCTGTGTCTTCTATTCTATACCATTGGTCTACATGTCTATTTTGGTGCCAGTACCATGCCGTTTTTGTTACTATAGCTTTGTAGTATAATTTAAGGTTCGGTATTGTGATGCCTCCTGCTTCACTCTTCTTGCCAAGGATTGCTTTGGCTATTCTGAGTCACTTATTCTTCCAAATGAATTTCATAATTGCCTTTTCTATTTCTATAAGGAATAACATTGGGATTTTAATTGGGATTGCATTGAATCTATATAGCACTTTGGGGAGTATGGCCATTTTAACAATATTGATTCTGCCTATCCAGGAGCATGGGAGATTTTTTTCATCTTCTAAGGTCTTCTCCAATTTCTTTTGTCAATGTCTTATAGTTTGCATTGTAGAGGTCTTTCACCTCTTTTGTTGAATTGATTCCCAAATATTTTATTTTTTTGAGGCTATTGTGAATGGGATAGTTTTTTAAATTTCTCTTTCAGAGTGTTTATCACTGATATATCAAAATGCAATTGATTTGTGGGTGTTGATTTTATATCCCACTACTTTGCTGAAATCATTTATTAATTCTAAAAGTTTTCTGGTAGAATTTTTTGGGCCTCTAAGTATAGAATCATGTCATCCACGAATAATGATACTTTGAGTTCTTCTTTTCCAATTCATATCCCTTTAATTTCTTTCATCTGTCTAATTGCTCTGGCTAGTGTTTCAAGGACAAGACTCCTATAGCACAAAAAGTAAAATCAAGAATCAACAAATGGGATGGATTCAAACTAAAAAGCTTCTTCTCAGCAAAAGAAATAATCAATGAAGTGAACAGAGAGCTGACATTCTGGGAACAAATCTTTGCCACACACACATCTGATAGAGCAATAATCTCCATGATATATAAAGAACTCAAAAAATTTATCACCAAAAAAACTAACAAACCAATCAATAAATGGGCCAAAGAGCTGAACACAAACTTCACAGATGAAGATATACAATCCATCAACAGACATATGAAAAAATGTTCAACATCTCTAGCAATCAGAGAAATGCAGATCAAAACTACCCTAAGATTTTATCTCATGCCAGTCAGAATGGCAATTATCAAGAATACAAGCAACAATAAGTGTTGGCGAGGTTGTGGGGGAAAAGGCACGCTCATACATTGCTGGTGGAACTGCAAATTGGTGCAACCAATCTGGAAAGCAGTATGGAGATTCCTTAGAAAACTTGGAATGGAACCACCATTTGAGCCTGCTATCCCACTCCTCAGTCTATACCCTGAAGACTTAAAAACAGCATACTACAGTGACACAGCCACTTCAATGTTTATAGCAGCTCAATTCACAATAGCTACACTGTGGAACCAACCTAGATGCCCTTCAATAGATGAATGGATAAAGAAACTGTGGTATATATACACAATGGAATATTACTCAACAATAAAAGAGAATAAAATTATGGTATTGCAGCATTGGAGAATATCATGCTAAGTGAAGTAAGCCACTCTCAGAAAACCAAATGCCGAATGTACTTGTTGATAACTGGATGCAGATCCATAATGTGGGGAAGGACATGGGAACAATGGAGGAACTCTGTTCACAGGGGTGTAAGGGGGAGGGGGTATGGGGACATTAAAGGTGGTGGAAAATGATGGTCATCATAGCCCTAACTTTAAAAAAAATATTATCCCTCCAAAATTAATGCCCACTTGGATCACTACAATGTGATTTTATTTAGAAACAAGATCTTTACAAGTGTAACTAATTAAGATGAGATCATATTGTATGATCTCATCTTAAGCTCTACTTCATGACTAGCATCCTCATCAGAAGGCCAAATGCAGAATCAGATCCACAAAGGCAGAGATTGGAGCCATGAGTCAACAAACCAAGAGGTACTAGAAGTGCTTGTGAACATCAGAACCTAGGAAAGGGGCACATAACACATCTTTCTCAGAGCCCCCAGTAAGAACCAACTCCAACAACACTTAAATTTAAATTTCTAGCTTCCAAAACTGTGACAGAACAAATATCTCTTGTTTATGCCACCGCATTTACGATACTTCATTACAGTGGTTCTAGGAAATTAATACATACAGATTGGAGAGAAAATTTTTAAGAAATTCAATGACTAACATTTCTTCAAAGATAGACATCTGGAGCTTTAAGATTGAGTTTTTAAAAAGTGTTAATATGCAAAATTGCTTTCATTTTGAGTGACAATCTGAGGAAATAAATAGGTTCCTTCATTCCTGCCAAGATCAGATAACATCATGTTCTTCCTAAGATGAAAATTTTAAGATGAAAGGAATTTTCAAGAGATAACCACTCTGTTCCCTGTCTCAGACAAGACTGTGATCACAGCATGCCTATCATCAAGTTCCTTGAGAAACAGCCTTTATTCAGTTCACGCAATCTTTAAGATGCGAAAGTGTTTGTGAGTTTTAATGCACACACACACTCTTTTGTTTAACAGATTAAACATTCCACAAAATCCAAAAGTTAGCATGGTCTTATTTCCTAGAAATTTACTATATTATAAGGTATACCATAAATTTAAATGTTCAGGCAAGACTTGGGCTCCTTGGAAGTATTCAATGTAAGCTTCAAAATCTCTTTCTTAAAATAGAGTAATCCCCATAAAGAACTGCATCACGTATAGTTAGATACTTATGCTGGATCTAGTAACAAGTTAGCTCACAATTTTAACAAAGCAACTGACAATTCACATGTAAAACACATGTGAGCATATTTAACAAATGTGAGTACTCTTCTATTTATAGAGTAAGAAAGCTAACAATTAGGTTCCCCTGTTTTCTAAAGCACATAGACTAGACTGAAAAACTTCATGACATACAATACCCAGCAATACTAAATAAAATAGAACAAACATATTTTGAAATGCATATATAATTATACACTTAAATAAGGGATAAAAATGAAGAGTAAGATAAAAACAAAAGTGAACAGTGAAAGTTGGTCCTTTGGCTATTTTCAGAATACTATGAGGTCTTAGTTTTTAATATTTTCCAACACCAGGTGTCCAGGACTTAGAACTGCATGAGTCAAAGAACCATATCCTCAGGGAACAGGTGGACTAAGAGGAAAAAATAAAAGTGTAGAAAAACAGCAAAGACACAATACAAGAAAATATCTGTCTCCTTTGGCTTTGATTTTGGAGAAAAAAAAATTGGTGAAAATTTCAACTGTAGATCTGAGAAGTTTAGTATTCAGTTTTATACAACTGCCCTGCTTTTGGAAACTCCAAACCAAAAAAAATAGTCTAAAAAGGGGTCCTAGGGCCAACCAGGAAACCTAAACCCAGGCCACACAAGAGTGTCTCTACATATGAGCTCAAAAGCTAAATATAAGAAGAAACCCAGACATAATAAACAAGAACCACATATTTGGAAGAAAAAAAAATCACATTAAATTCAGATCCCTAAACATTTCAAGTAATGAAACTGTTTAAAACAAACTTTAAAGTATGTTTAGAATAATTAAAGCAAAATCACAGAATAAATATAAATCAACTAGATCAAACATAATAGTCCAAATTAACTTGAAATCGAATTAAATAGAACTTATTGAAAGAAATTAATCTTTAACATTAAAAACTCAATGGATAGCCATGTGTGATGTTGCACATCTGTAATCCCAGTGATTCAGGAGGCTGAGGCAGGATAATAGCAAGGTGCCAGGCAGCCTGGGCAACTTAGCAAGACTGTCTCAAAATCAAAAATAAAAACGGCTAGGGATGTGGCTCAGCAATAAAACATCCCTGGGTTCAATATCTAGTACCAAACAAAACAAAACAAAACAAAAAAACCTCAATGGATAAATGGTGAATGGTTAAACATGGTACAATTAAATACTATTTCATACACTGAAACATTATTTAGCAATAAAAAAGAACAAACTTCTAGTAAACACAACAACATGGATGAATCTCAAAAACATCACACTATGTAAAAGAAGTCAAATGTAAATACTACTATGTGTTTTAGTTTATATAAATTATCCATAAAAAGTAAATCTATGACAGATAAATTAGTAGTACCTAGGGACCAGAGTGAGAATGGAAATTAACTATAAATGGCCATGAGGCATTATATGAGGAGATAGAAGTGTTCAAAAACCAGATCATGGAACAGCTGCATTATTGGGCAAATTTACTAAAACTCATTGAACTGTGCATTTACAATAATTGAATTTTATGGTGTGTCAAGATTGTTTTAAAAAAAAACTCAGGTTGGGAGACTGAGACCAGAGAATCACTAGTTCAAAGCCAGCCTCAGCAACAGCGAGGCACTAAGCAATTCAGTGAGACCCTGTCTCTCAATAAAACACAAAATAGGAATGAAGATGTGGCTCAGTGGTCAAGTACCCCTGAGTTCAATCCCCAGTACAAAGAAACAAACAAACAAACAAAAAACCTCAGGGCAAATTAACCCCTGATTAGACACTATGAAAATCAGACTAGAAGCCAGGGGCAGTGGCACATACCTGCCTTGGGATTCAGAAATTCAAGAGGCTGAGGCAGGCAAGTTCAAGGCCAATTTGGGAAATTTAGCAAGACCCTGTTTCAGAATACAAAATAATAAAGGCTGGGGATGTGGCTCAATGCTAAAGCACCCCTGGATTCAATCCCCAGTAATGGAAAAAAAAAGAAAAGAAAAGAAAAATAAATAGAGATCCAAAGAAATTATATGACACAGAAGGAAAAAAGATAGAAGTATGAGAGGATCCAATGTACATCTAATAAGAGTTCCAAAAAGAGAAGAGATAATGAGAAGAAACATTTTTCAAAGAAATGAAAACAAAATTTTCTAGAATGATGGAAGACATGCTCACAAGCTAAGCAAATCAAAAGAAATCCACACATATGCATGTTATGGTAAACTATGGAATCAATGGTAAAGAGAAGTTCTTAAAAGAAACAAGATAATATATTTGCTATAGAAGTTAAGGTAGCTTTGTCAATATAGCAGTCACAAGAAAAATTTAAAAATGGATCCTGAAAAGAAAGTTAAGGTTCAGATAAATGGATTTGAGAAGTATAGGAGCTCTCTCCATGCCTTCAGTGCCTCCTATGCTGATTGGCTGCCTTCAACACCTCCCCTCTCCTTTCCTTACCCTATGCTGATTGGCTACCTTCAGTGCCTCCTATGCTGATTGGCTGCCTTCAGCACCTCCCCTCCCCTTTCCTTATCCCATGCTGATTGGCTGCCTTCAGTGCCTCCTCTCCCCTTTCCTCACCCCATATTGATTGGCTGCCTTCAGCCTCACTCCACTGATTGGCTGTGGACCTGACATGGAGCAATACCCCATTGGCTGTAACCTCAGGGCCATGAGTGATCTGAGGACCCTATATAAACTGTCCCACTTCCAGAAATAAATGGGGTCTGCCTCTCCCTCCGGCAGAGCAGTTTTACCTACCCCTTGTCTGGGTGAGTGATTCTGAGACCCCTCCACCTCATACCTCTTCCAGCGGGACCTGTATCACCCTTCCTAAGGGCCCCATACCTTCATCCCCCAGGACCCCAGACCATCATCCCACGGGAACCCACTTCATCCTCTCTGAGGACCCCAACTCATCAAGCGAACCCACGTGAGGCACAATATAAATGACATTGGAGGGGAGAATTTTCTACTCATGGATGTAGAAAGAAAAACACGCAGCAAAGCAAAGGTCAAAATTAATAGTGACTGCTGAGATTTCAGATGCATAAAAAGAGCAGTTTGCTTGAAGCAAAAAATAAATGTAGGAATCTGGTAGGAAAGAAGTTTAAGCAGGCAGATTGAAGCTAGAGTATACTAAACATTGCAAGGCCTTCTAAAGATCTGGATTATCCACAATTAAAAATATTCCTTATGCTGGGCATGGTGGCAAACATCCATAATCCCAGCTACTCAGGAGGCTGAAGCAGGAGGATTGCAAGTTCAAAGCCAGCCTCAGGAATTTAGCAGAACCCTGTGTAATAATAAAATAAAAAGGGCTGGAGGTGTAGCTCAGTGTTAGAACACTTGAAAAAATACATATATAATACATATAATATATATAATGTGTATATATATATATATAATATATATATATACACATAAACACACACACACTGGTTGGCTGGTTCATAATTTTAACCAAGTAGATACTTACAGTAACTAGAGAAATTCTGTGAACTTAAAAATGCAAAGGCAACTTTCTAAGAGTTCTAGTGCACTCTCTACTAGCACCCTTAAGAATCCTGAAAATAAACCTGAACCTTGAAAACCAGGAAGCTCAAGTAACTGCTAAGATACATATCCTTGCTCATCAGGTAGACTATGAGGATTGGCTCAGCCTTCCCTCTATATTTTCTTTAAACTCCTATTAATTTAACAAGCCTGGGAAAAAGGTGAGTCATAAAGGTGGAAAAATATTTTGGCTACAGCTTTGGTGAAAGGTGAAATGCATTAACCTTGCTATGAGTCACTATCACCTTGGGCAGCTTAGGAAAAAAAACTTTAACCACTGTGGCTGCTGATTGCTCTGAGTGTGTCTCACAGTGTTGGAACCTGGTAACTTCTTGTCTGGTGCAGTTGCAGCCTAACGGGAGTTTACTTTCTCCAGAAGGCCTGAAATACCTCATTTCCAATAGGCAGCTTGTAACTGGCTCCCCCACTGCCCCAACCTCAGCAAGTGGCACAGCTGCAGTCCACCTGGTTCCATGTGGCAGTTTCCTTTCATTGTGAAGGAAGCCCTAGCTGCTAGTGCCAAAAGAGGCCCTGAATTAGACATATTTCAAAACTCATGGCTAGCCAATTACATTCTTAGAAAATTACATTGCTAATAAAATAATGTGGAATTTACTTCTCTGAACTGATTCCCAGATCATTCAAAGTAAATCCCACAACTCATTAGTAAGTTTAAATATGAACAAAATTAACCATTCCTCTATTATATAATTTTAGAGAAAATAATTCCAAATTCTTTACCCAATTAAGGAAAAAAATAAAAAAGGAAAAGTGCCTGAATATTATGTTCAGGAACCTACTGTTGTTCATGTTGAAAGACATTAATGTTGGAAACATTAGGTAATAGTTTATGATTAACCATTTGACATTAGAAAGGGTTTAAGACTTCATGACCTCTATCAGCAAATAAATTCCCATTTACTTACCATGATTATTAAATAATAATTGAAAGCTTCCTAAAAGGGGCATCGTTCCAGGCAATGAGAAAGCATTAAGTACTGCACACACCTGAATTTGAACCTGAAACTAGTCATTTAGTGACATGTGACCTTGGACAAGTCACTTAGACTCACTGAGCCTCAGCTTCCTTATACATAAAATAAGGTAATAATACTCATTACAGGATGGGTATGAGCACAAAAATAGGAGCACTGGACCATCATTTGATACTCAGTAATGCCAGCTCCCTTCCTTTCTTCCCAAACTTTGCACTCATGGAAGAGGAGCTGGCTGGTAGGTTAAAGTCCATGAAAGAAGGCATCTGGTGGGTAACAATTGCATGGGCAGGAAGAAATGAAAAGGTATTGTTGACAGCAGAAAAAGGGTGTGCTATTATGAAAGCTGAAAATGATGGGGATACAATGAGGTAAACATGTGGCTAAAGGGGCTAGTACTGTCCAGCTGCCAATAGCAGGACGGGCATATCTGGGAATAGTAGGTCCTTAGGCATTAGACTGAGGTATTCAGACTTTATGCCTAAAGACTGATGTGTCTTTAAAGGTTTTGGAGCTGAAAATTTATTAGTCTGACATGGATGACTTCATTCCCACCAGGCAACACACTTTTGCTACAAGTGAAAGTAGAGCCTCTTCAACAGCACCAAGCAAGCTTCCACTCTTCCTAGAACCCCCTTCTTCATTCCCAGTGTTTGAGTCTGAGAGAGTCCTTGGCACATCAGAACAGCCTTACTTTTACAGATAAAGAAGGCAAAACCCAAAGAGGAAAGATGACTTGCCATAGACAACACCCAAAACTTGAAATCCATTTTCAGACTCTAAGCCTTGTGTGTTTCCCACTACTGTTCACTAATGTGGTGACAATTCTATGAAAAAAAAATGCTTCAAAATAATCAAATGAGAGAAAGAAAAAACAGGAATCAAATGCATTCTGCAATATCTACAAAGCACAGACAGAAATAGAGTTTTAGGATTCACTATGTCCACATTATTCAATTCTATGCCTTAAAACCTAATGATCTCCCATAAACCATTTTGGAATTAATTCTTAGAGACAGCTAATATATTTATAAAGAGAAAGTGGCCAGAGTTTTGATTGAACAGAAGCATATCGTGTTGGTATGAACGTAGCACGTGAGTAAAAGATTTCTTTCTTCAGGGAAACTCAGGGCAATAGGACATGCCTGAGACAGCCATGTCAGGGTGCTAAAAGCCTATGACAAAATTTATGGCACTGCATAGGAAATTGACATCTGTCTGATTGGGCTGGTTAGCTTATCTTCTTGGCTAGAGCTCATATGCTTTGACAATACAGCATACTCAAAGTAGTCATCCTCAAAATATGGAACTAAGCAGGGTACTTTGAAAAACAAAGAATAACCTTGGAAGGGTACTTAAAAGCCTTTTTTTAAAGAGCAGGAGTTTTAAGCTTCCCAATTACCTCAGCCCTGACCCAAAGAGAACCCTGACAGTTAACCCCTCCCTTGAATTATCCTTTGTCTATCATCAAAAGGACTTTCAGACCAAGCTCATTTCCACCCTCCCTCACCAGCAGGGCTGAGTTGCTTCCCAACTTATGTTGTACATGAGCAAAATCAATGGGGGGGGGGGGGAGAAAAGAAAACTTTTCACCCCCAAGAAATTTGGCATCAAATTCACATTTCATTCTGAGAAATTTTGAATTAGCTAGAGGTTGCCAAAAATACAGACTTTATTATACACATGTGATATTGATGAGAAATAACAAGAACTCTGTAGACTAGACAGATGGGGAAATACTTCTTTAATTCTTCAGAATAATTTTTGAAATGCTAAAAATGTATATACCATATATGCAAATCAACAATTGCAGGGATTACCATAGATCATCAAAGCAGCCTGAAAAAGAGATTGTTATTTCTGTCAAATCTTTTTCTCCCATTTCCTGCTTAACTATAGGAAAAATGTTCTTGAGTTAATAAGCTAAGCAGCAATAAGAATGGAAAAAAGACATAGTTTCTCAAGAGAAAATTGAATAGATTGTGACAATAAGATGAGGCTAACTTAAGCACATGTTGAAACAGAATTTTTTTAAAAAAAAATAAAGAAAAAAGGTTAAGCACATGTTGAAACAGCAGAATTTTTTTAAAAAAATAAAGAAAAAAGGCACTCTTGATGATCCTTACACAAATACTGACTTGCACAGTGCTATCTGATTTTACATTATTTGCAAGTCTTCCTTGTGAAATGGATGGAAGACAGTGCTTCTACATTCAAGTTTGCTTTGATACAATTCTGTGCTAAGGGTATGACCTGAGAAAGTTCTCTCAGTACTCTACAGAAGCTTCTTCATTATTCTCCATTTCCTACCCCATCCATCCAATCCATTCTCAGTCTTTCTTCACTGTGGCTCAGTACCTAAGCTCCCTTGTCAATGGCTTGTCCCTGGCTACTTTCTGCTTGGGTTTAGCTCATAGCAGACACTGTCAAGAGCAGTAGATGATAGGGTACAGAATATTTCTTCCCTGTTTTTGGTGCCACATCTCTGGTGATATCCAAGATTCTCCTGACAGTGGTCAGCTAGAGTAGCCACCTCTCACCCTCTGGTTCTCAGTGGACTCCAACAGCACTCTTTATTGCCATGTCCCTCTAGTCTAGGGAAGGTGATGATGGCTTCCTGCTGTTACAAGCCTCCAAATCTCTCAGCACCCCTTACCAGTACCCTTAACCTTGCCTCCTCATATGTAAGTAGTACATTCATTAATGTGTTCTTTACTTGAACCACCTAGATAAACTTTCATTCCCCGCAGGGATCAATCCAGTTGTGAAGTTCTAATTGCCCTGCCTGCAGGGCTATGTTGGAGTAATCAACAAAAGTGACAAAGATTGTTGAAATGTCCTTAGCATTTCCTTCACATAATAGCATCTTTGGATGAGCTTAGTATCTTTATTTTATGCTCTCAGTCATTTGGAAAAAGATTTTAGAAATCTAGTCGAATCAGGCCCCAGGCTGTTTTACTGAACAGGAAACAATTAAGAACTAGATGGATCCCCAAAGTTGTATAAAGTGGTACCAGCTGACTTAGGAAAAGCAATAGTGTGGGGCGGGGGCGCTGGAGGGCATTGCATTTAATAAATGATCCTCTTGGACTCCTTAAAAACCTAGAAATGAGCCAGGCACGGTGGTGCAAGCCCCGTAATCCCAGCACTTAGTGAAGCTGAGACAGGAGAATCACGAGTTCAAAGCCAGCCTCAGCAAGGGCAAGGCGCTAAGCAACTCAGTGAGACCCTGTCTCTACATAAACACAAAATAGAGCTGGGGATATGGCTGAGTGGTTGAGTGCCCCTGAGTTCAATCTCCAGTACAAAAAAAAAAAGAAAACCTAGAAATGGAATATTCATATGACCCAGTTATCCCACTTCTTGGTATATATCCAAAGGATTTTAAATCAGCATACTACACTGATGCAGCCACATCAGTGTTGATAACAGCATAATTCACAATAGCCAAGCTATGGATCCAACCTAGTGGCCTTGAACAGAGGAATAGATAAAGAAAATGTGGAGTATATATACACACAATGGAGTATAACAGCCATAAAAAGAATGACTTTTTGGCATTTGTCAGTAACATGTTAAGTGAAATAAGCCAGTCCAAAAGAGTAAAAGGTCAAATATTTTCTCTGATATGTGAAAGCTAATCCAAAAAAAGAGGGGAGAATTTTTAAAATACAAACACACACACACACACACACACACACATAATAGCAGAAAGAGCAATGGTGTAGACAAAGGAGAATGAAGGGAAAGAATAGAGAATGAATCTGACCTAACTTTCCTATGTACATATATGAATACACCACAGTAAATCTCACTATTGTGTACATCCCCAAAGCAGTAAGTTCTAAAATGACTATAAGAAAGATCAGTAGAATAGAGAGCAAGGAACTGGGGGAGGATGGGAAGGTAAAGTGAAGTACTGGGAACTGAATTAGAACAAAATATATTCCATACTTTTATAATTATGTAAAAATCTATGGTCACGTGTTAACTAAAAAACAATAAAATAAAAAAGTACCCCTCCCAACCTCTTCGGATTCCAATAGTGGGGATAATAGAAGGGACTGATTCAGTTAAAGGTTTTTTCAATCCCACTCTGAAATATTTGAGTTGAATTTGTCTGTAGCAGAGGCTAAGATGCTGCACATTCGTAACCACTCTGGTGATTCTGAGGCAAACAACCTAGAACCTCACTCTGAGAACCAGTGCTCAAAACTTCCAGCCCCACAAGAGCAAATACCTATTTCCATCACTCCCACATCCTAGTGCATGGTAAGCATACCAGTGTTTTTGAATGAGTAAAGAAGCCACAAGGAAAGGCAAATCAACAGTTGAATTCCCTTTTCTTCAAGGCCTGAATCAGACATACTGAAATAATGTGCTCCTTTACCATGGAAGTGATCTCGATAGTTAAAAACACCCTGTGAATCCTTCCCCTCTGGGCACTGTCGGCTAGTCAGTGGTCAATATACCAATGGAAGGGCCAGTTCTGAGTGGTGTAAGTAGGTACTTGGAAAACATACTTCTTTTTCAGACTAGTAAATCCCTTAACACAATGTTTTCCAACCAAAATACTTACTTCATAACTTGCCCTTCATTCATTCATTTATCAGTATTTATTAAATGTACTTAGTAGTAGTTGCTTTGTATGATCCAGCTACTCAACAGATATCAATTAACAAAATTGAACAAATATTACATGATTCTGCTCATGTGAGGGCCCCAGAATAATCAAATTCATACAGACAGAAACTAGAATGCTGTTTTCCAGGGGCTGGCAGAGGGGAGGATGGAGAGCTAATTTTTAAAGAATAAAGAGTTTCTGTGTGGGATGATGGACAAGTTCTACCGATGGATAATGATAAGGGTGAATGTACTTAATGTCACTGAATTCTACATGCAAAAAGGGTTGAAATGACCAATTTTATGCTATACATATTTCTAAAAACTGAATGAGCTTTGATGATTACTGTATTTATACAAAGTCAAGTTTATAATCTAAAATGTGTTTTCCATTTAAAAAATGCATGAGGTGATATTTTTCTTAAAAATAAGCAACAACAACAACAAGGAATCCTGGGCTTACGGAGTTTACAGATCACAGGAGACAGACATTACCCATAATATCCATGCACACAGAAATGTGACACTAATCACTGGAGTATACAAGAGGGGACGTGGAGGAGGGAGAGGGAGATATGAGTGCCAAGAGAAGGGATGGAAGCAGAAGAGGGTCTGAGCTAAGGAAGGAAAGACCTAGGAAAAATTCTCCTGAGAAAAAAAAATAAAGTTGATGAAGTGTGAGAAGGAAAGTGGGATGGGTAGAAGAGCAAGAAGAGCCCTCAGTCCCAGGCAAAAGTGAGGTGAACCTGCAGATCGTTGAACAAAGGAGACTTTATGGTGAGCCCATTCTGAATGGTTAAACATATGATTCATAAAGCACTCAGGCACTTTGACCAGAGACAATCATGATCATG
This sequence comes from Geosciurus inauris, assembly GCA_004024805.1. Taxonomy (NCBI): domain Eukaryota; kingdom Metazoa; phylum Chordata; class Mammalia; order Rodentia; family Sciuridae; genus Geosciurus; species Geosciurus inauris. The sequence goes on from PVHX01015600.1 coordinate 39,493, forward strand.
AAGGGCAGCATACACAAGTACTTTCTGTAGAGGACATTGCACACAGAAGTTTGCTGTAGTTGGAACGTTACAAAGTCAAGGTCATTTTTGTTTGCTCCTGTCAATCTCCCAAGGAGCTTTGATTGTGTCAAATGATGACAGACTAGATCACTCCTTTCAGACAGCTAATTTGAACAAAATATTTAACATCCTTTAGGGCACTATGTAATTATCTTGCTGAATTGGCAAAATTGCTTTGTGTATTCAAACAATTTCACAAATGACAAAAAGAAACTGTGACAAATAGACATAAGAAAAGACCAAGTACTTTAATGTTTTGACTGCATTGTTAAAAGATGCCAAAAAAAACAAAAACAAAAACAGGTATGATGGCACACCTCTGTAATACCAGCAGTTTAGGAGACTGAGGGAGGCAAAAGGATCACAAGTTAAATGCCAGCCTCAGCAACTTAGAGAGAACCTAAGCAACTTAGTGAGACCCTGTATCAAACTAAAAATAAATAAAATGAGCTGGAAATGTGGCTCAGTGCCCCTAGGTTAAATCCTAAGTGTAAAAAAAAAAAAAAAAAGCCAAAAAACATTAAACACACAAGAAAGGAAAAGAGACTTCATTTTTTTAATGGTTTTCAAATCAGTGTTGGAAACTAGCATATAAATTATCAATTTCACAGTGATATGTCTATAAAATTATGTAATGTCTCCATTACACTAGATATATAGGATAATTATTTAATTCTGTAATTGCAAATCTTTGTTTTGTTTATGCACAAATATATTTATTTTGAATGAGTAGCAAACTAATGGAGGCATCTTAACTTAAATTATTTCAAAATCTAGAAAATTAGCATATTTTAACATTCATAAATTTCCATTTATAATATAGTTTTTAAAGCACAGAAACATTTCTGAAGATATTCAAGGTAAGACGCTGTGAAATACTTGGCTTTTACAAACTCTATTTTCAGAGTAAACCGCCATTACTGAAAGTCTTAAAGGCACTAAATTTAATATAATCACTTTAGCAGGCTTATTTAGTTCTTGCTCAAGCAAATGTCTTTGGCCAAATTCTAGACTCAATGAGCAACTCTCATTAAACATTAAAGGATGTGACATGGGGCATAAGGGAGTAAAAGGACCCTTTTATTACCTTTCCAGCTTTCAAATTATTTTTAAATGCATTACTTTATGAAACTGGATATTAAAATATCTGCTTTTTCTTTGCCCCATGATTTTGAACTATTCATTTCATTTGCATCAGCAAAATGTCATGTACTACATTTCAAGATGTATTTCGGAACCCATTTCATCATACATGCATATATAAAATGTAAAGAATGATCTGTAATGAAATGTAGATCACATTTCTCCCAGTCACAGCGAGTATAAATATAGCCAGTTAAAACTCTGTCAGGCTCCTGGGTACAGTCCGTATTATTCATTATTATTTTTTTTAAAGGCAAATCTACTTCTTGAAAAATGAAAGTCTCAAGGCTTATTACAATTTTTCTCTTTTGAAACAAACATTCTGATTGCCAGTGTGACTTAATAGGTAAGTCTTTTAATAGGGCTAGAGGAAAGGTACAATTTGTATTCAAGAATCAACTCTGCAGTGAACTTATCCTTTCAATTACAGCCTGAGTGGATGCCCATGAAGGGCTTTCCCTGGGTCACCCATCTTGAAGTAGCCTCCAGACCCCTGTTGCTTTTCAGTCTATCTTCATTCTGATGAATTGTCTGTTCATCACTTAAAACACAAAATGATGTTCTGTGAGTTTGCTCATGCTGCCATAACAAAGTAATTTAATCTAGGGGATTTAAACAACAGCTTTTTGTCTCATAGTGCTGGAGGCTGGAAGTCTAAGATTAGAAGTAGTATATCTAAGTATTAGAAGGGTTGATTCCTTCCAAAGATGAAACCAACCCTCATGCCTTCCCCCATCTTCCACTGGATTGTTGGCATTCCTAGGCTTGTAAAGAATGAACAAGCCTAGGAATGGAGTATAACAGCCTTCACCTTCACATCATCCCTGTATGTGTCTCTCTATGTCCAAATTTCCCTTTTATATAAAGACACCAGACATTTCAGATCAGAGGCCCATCCTACTCCAGCATGACCTCATCTTAATCCAATTAATTATATTTGCAACGATCTTATTCCTAAACAAGGTCACGTTCTGAGGTATGGGGGACTAAGACTTCAATATACAAATTAGAGGTAAGGATGCAATTCAACTCATAACAGGTACCATATATTTTTGATGGGTCCATAATTTTCAGGTAAAAGTTCTAGAATTATACATACTAAAGAGTTGACCTTGATTTTCTCTGAGGATGAGAGTGCAATAGACCAGGGTAGAGACAGAAGCAAAAGAAAATTTAATTTCTTTGGTAAGATCTACATTTGTTTACAAGAAGACAATTGTGGGCTGGGGTTGTGGCTCAGTGGTGGAGCACTTGCCTAGCACATGTGAGGCAATGGGTTCGATCCTCAGAAACACATAAAAACAGATAAATAAAATAAAGGTATTGTGTCCATCTACAACTAAAAAAAAAATTTTTAAAGACAATTGTGCATTGTCTATGTAAGTATAAGTTAATTAAATAAATTGAGGTTTTACAGTTGTTCCCAGAAGTAATGTTACCAACTGCCAGGACACATGTGGTGGGCCTCTTAGTTGTTGCAATGATGTAGGCAGTAATGCTGGCAGTAATAGATGGAGATGGAGGCAGATAGAGGTCCTGCAAAGCTGGGACAGTCTCCTACAGACATGTCCTACTAGATATTTACATATAAAAGAAAAACAATTTGAGTATTATGATTTAATATACACTGAATTTTCCAAGAATGCAAACTTTGAACCTATAAACTAAAGGAAGATCATCCTCTGTTTGAGTCAGAATTTTACCTCGCATGTTTTACATTATTGGAAAATTATGTCACCACCAGCAGCATTCCTCTCAATATTTGAATCATTCATAGACCATGCCTACATCTCTCACCTTCCTGACAATTCTCCATTATAGTGCAGTGATGAACCACTTGTGTCATGCCAAGCCTTCATGTACTGAAACACATATTATCTATTAGAAACCTCTTTAATTGTGTTCTCCCTAACATCAGAGTTAGGGCTCTATATGAATTTTAAAGTATGTGTGCAGTTAAAGTACATTATTTATGAATTTCATTTCAGGGAAGTAGAAGCAGGTGTATGTTAACCAACTTTATTATTGAATATAATACCTGAGAAAATCAGTTTAAAAGGAGGAAAGGTTTGTTTTGCTATGGTCACTTGGTCCTTGTTATGGTTCACAAATAAGATATCTGTCCCCCAAAAGCTCATGTGTGAGATGATGAAAGAACATTCAGAGGTGAAATGATCAGATTATGAGAGTTGTAACTTCATCAATGGATTAATCCACTGAGGGGTTAACTGTATGGTAACTGTAGGAATATAAGATGTAATAAGAGGAGATGGATCACTAGGGGAATGCCTTTAGCATTTGTATTTTGTCCTTGGTGAACAGAGCACTCCCTCTCCCTCCCTACCACCTACCTCCTTCCTGATTGCCATGTCCTGAGCTGCTTTCCTCCACCATGCCCTTCTGCAATGATGTTCTGCCTCACCTTGGTTCCAGAGCAACAAAATTGGCCATATCTGAACTGAGACCTCTGAAACCATGAGCCAAAATGAAATTTTCCTCCTCTAAATTGTTCTTACCAGGTATTTTGGTCACAAAAACAAAAAAACAAACTGAAACAGTTCTGTTTCTTTGGGCCTGTGGCAGCACAATACATCACAGTAGAAGGAGGCCTGTTCTCTTCTGTAAGTAAAAAGAGAGAGGAAGGGTCAGAATCCCACACAGTCCCAATGTCCCCTTCAAGAGCACAACCCCAATGACCTAACTTCCTTCCACTAGATCCCATGTAATGAAAGTTCCACTACCTCCAATAGTGCCATAGGCTGGCAACCAAGGCTTTAACACATGGATCTTCGAAGAACTTTCAAGATCCAAATTATAGCAGGGTTACACAAAATATTTCTTATGAAAAAGAATATTTGTTCTTATTATACTGAGCATTCCCAGGCTTCTCTGATAGTCCAAGAAAGAAATGTTGCAGATGTAAATTAAAGTCTTGGAGACAGAAGAAAGAAAATGTGTTCAAGAGATATTTCAGGAGTCAAAATTAAAAGGATGGAACTAACAAGGGAATGTCAAAATGGCTCTGAAATTTTTAATTTGGGTGACTGGAAGGATTGTGGACCTTTTAACTGAAGCATGTAAACATGAGAAAGAGGATTCAGGATTAAATGTGGACACTAAGCTCAAGACATCTGTGGGGCAAGAAGGAGATACCCACAAGACAATAAATGACAAATATATGGGTTACATGATTAAGAGAAGCCAGGTCCAACCAGTCGTTGCTGGAGCCTTGGAAATGGAGAGTGCATAGAATAAGGAGAAAAGCCCATATCAAAAACTAAGGACACATTTGAAGAGCAGGCCCAACTGAGGAATTCCCCACATTGTCCAGCACAGTGCTAGGTTCCCTGTGAGCATTCAATGCTCACCTGGCATTCTACAGCCCTTTCCTTTCTTGGAACATTCATAAGGGGAAAGAAACATTCCTACTGTGATTCAACTTTGCTAAGAACAGATATCATTCTAATCTGTGGGAAATATCTCCTGAAACTCAATGAGTATTTGAGGTTCAGAGTTCACTAGCAGACAGAAAGGACACCATCTTCTCCTGACCAGAGTCAGAGATATGCTGAGGGGGATAACTACACTCAGAAAACACATTCACAATGTAGAGAATCACTGACTTGTCATGTGGGAGACAGATCATCTTCCTCCACATAAAACAAAACCATAACTAAATTTAACAGCAGAAGTGTCATCCTAAAGGCCTAATCCACCTAGAATCCAGAAGAAATGCACACTTGCTCCCCCAAAGCCCTTGTTGCATATCCCAGGGACTCTCCCTTTCCTGGGTGTGACGTCACAACCACAGGGACATTTGCTCTGGCTCCCTCCTACTTCCCACTTCCTGCCAGAACATACATGGATGTCACCCAGGGCACATACCTGTGGTCACATAAACACATAAACACTTTCACTAGCAGCCACGTTCTCAGGCTCTGGCCATGAGAGTCAGCCACCAGCCAGACAGGGGAGACTCTGATGGATGCTAACTACTGTACTGTATACACCATCCACAGTGGCTGGGAGTGGGTTCCAGATGTGTCTTCAGCTATACTGGGAGTGAAATTGGATTGTTATAAAGGGGCCTTCTAGCCTGAGTTCCAACCTTTAACAAACTTCCAGGACAATGCTGAGAAAGGGGTAATAGAAATGATAGGGAAATGTAAAATCCAATTTCATACAAAACTGTTTTAGATATTTTTGACAAAAAAAAATAATATTACTGTAAGATGAACGACCAGATGGAAGTGAAACAGGACCAACACAGGCTTTTTATTCTAAGAAATACACTCCTGGACCAGTTCCCCGCCCAGTCACCAGGCTCGAACAGGTCGGGAAAAAGGCGCTGTGCCTCATGTTACACGGGGTTATAAGGCCTCTCCCCATCCGGAAAAGGCAGGCTTGAGGCCAGGAAGAGGTGTTGACTTAGAGTCCAGTGTCCTCTGAGATTGGTTTGGTGCAGCTGGTGATGTCAGGTCCCTTCCGGTATGAGCCAAGAGCCGTAGAGCTTCTCATACTGTAAGTTCGCTTCTTCTTCCGTACAGATCATTGGGGGCCGCCATTTTGGTGTGCTTGACGCATGCGTGCTGCATCCGGTGCATGCGTGCTGCGCTCGTTGCATGTGTGCTATGTTTGTCGCGCGCGACAGTGGGTGGGCTGGCTCTGGGCGGTGATGGGGGAGAGAGAGGTTCTAGAATTGTCTCCCAAGGAACTTTCTGGCGCAGTGTCCATGCGGCGTGGCACGGTAGTGGGAAACAGTCCAAAATGACTCCCAAGCGAGCATCCTGGTGTTGTGTTGGTGCAGCGCCGCGGCACAGCACCGCGCAGCACAGCAGGTGGGTCTGGTTTTCTGTGTCTGCCTCCAACCTAACATTCCGGCCTTTTGATGGTATAGGGCAGTAGATTCGGTCTGACTGCTTCATGCGTGATTGGGGGCGTTGAGAGGGGGGAGATGGCTCGGGTTGGTCAGGCAGAGAGGCAGACACAGGGGTGGAGATGCTGGTTCTCAGTCATGTCGCTTGAATGTAGAGGCGCCACCTGCAGGTAGGAACAGAGGCTTGGGAGAGAGTACTGATTAGCAGGGGAAGGTTGTCGAGAAACTTTAAGTTTAGTGGGCCCCAGCATGGTGGAAGTCCAAGGCTGGGCATTGGGGGTAGGTGCCTTTTTGAGGCGGGAGACATGGTACCATGGGGTGTGGCCTAGAAGCTTGGCCGCTGTTGGCGTGGTAAGTATGACTATATGGGGTCCCATCCAGCGGGGCTCCAATGATTGAGGATGCAGTTCTCGAAGTTAAGACTGTGACACCTGGTTGAAGAGGATCTGAGTTGGTCTGCAGATGTGCTGGGTCTGAGGCTGTAGATGGCGCAGGAAGGCAGCGGTCTGTGTGTTCCCTTAAAAGCTTGTGCAAGAGGGTGAGATATGGCAGGTAGGATGCAAGGGGAGGGGGGTTGGTTGGGAAATTTTGGTTGATTAGGAAAGGGCGTCCATAGAGCAATTCAAA